>JAWNNM010002835.1:0-24355 GCA_035044965.1 Lordiphosa andalusiaca
AGTGGTTCACACAGTTTGTGAACTGCCGGTTCGGTTCATTACATAATTTTTCGAGCTAGCTGAACCACGGTTTCGGTTCGGTTCAGTGGTTCACAAAGGAACATTATGAAATATTATGAAAAAATTGCCTTAAACCCCAGAAAATAACTTTAAATTCATGTTAATTTTGCCTAAAAATGGAGCCAAAGACATCGTAGTAACCTTACTTAAACTTTTTGGGTAATTTTAGCCTTGGTATAAGGCCTAAAAGTTAGGAATTTCGTTCCTAAATGTAAGGTCAAAAATTCCTCAAAAATTTGTATCCGTCCTCAAAGGATTTTTGGAGTTATTTAAGCCACCAACCCCATACCTTGCCTTGACCTTGTGTGGTGGTGGTGGCAGTAGTATTGTGTTGAAGCTGTTCTTTCTGAAAAAGTTCTTGGAATCGTTTATTTAAATATTTACCTTTCCTCAACTGGGTCTCGAGCTTGGGTCCTCCGTTATCTAAACACTTACGACGTAACGTCTTAATGTTGTCCGCCATTTTCGACACGTGCGATGTAGGGCCAAATTACCGTAAAGAACCCAGTCATTTCAGCTAGCAAAATGTTCAGTCATTTTATTATAGAAAAAATAGTCACCTAAATTTAAGGTCACTTTCCCTTCCCGTTCGTAATGTCCTAATGTCAGTTTAAGATTTGAGTCTTCAACAATAAACGTGGCTCAAATGTACTCTGTACTGTAGGTGCATAGTCTATAATAAATTTGTGCAAAAGTGTGTAACAGCCAGAAGGAAGCATCTCCAACCCCATAAACTATATATCATTTATTTATCAATATTAGACTTTAGATTTAAACAGTGCCACGTACTATAGTAGTACAATCGAAGGGCCCAAGTGCATTGTTAAGAATAAAAGTATTTATAAAAAAAAAATAAGAAAAAAAAAATGTATACATATATTGGCCTTCAGCGTCACTCGAACTCGCAACTCCCAAGCACTAAGACAATGTTCTATCATCTAAGACACGTGGCTTCTTTCCAACTGAAAGGTTAAGTCAATACTGATTCAACTGTTTTTTTCTAAGTTTAGGAAACGTTACCTTATTTTTAGCAGAGCTGCAAACCAAAAAAATTATTCGGTACACTGGTTTGAACCCAAATTATCGAATGGTTAAGGTTCGGAAATTTAAGGTTCGAGGTTTTTGGGAGAAGGTTCTGGTTCGAACCTTGGTTCAGTCCATGATTTATACAACATTACTAATATTTGTCTTCTATGTGTTTTAAAAACAGCATTCGATCTAAAAAACTTCCCAAATTGTATGGGAACCGAGTGGTTTTTGGGTCGGAATTGGTTGATAGAAAACATAGAAATATTCAATATATAATTTACAGTTTAGGAGCTTTAGAGTCGAGGAGCTTTAAAAGCAGAGACTGTTATGGGTTGGGATTTTATAAGGAAATCTAGTCATTTTGCTAGATTTTTTTTCCGCTCTCCTGCCCATTTAAGGTGTCAGTCGCGTGAGTGTATAAACTATTTAAATATCTTTAAAATCCTTAGAAGAATGTCCAATGTTTATTAAGTCGGATTTCCGGGATTCGTCTCTAAGTTCCTAGAGGAATGCCTTTCAAAAAATGAGAATTTCGGCTAGAAAGGAATACGTACCATGCATTTCAAGAATTACCCTATTTAACATATCCCTTAAGTTGGGCTCTCACCTGAATCATAGCTGAATCAGCCCTCAAATGGAAGGGCTGGTCCTGAATGCATGACATCCTTTTTTTGAGTTTCAGCCATTGATTTTCCACTGACATGTCCTTCTACGTCAGGACCTTTTACTGAACTCATGGGTGAGAGTCATGGGATGCATTAATACATGCTGGAATTCAGACAATATATTCACTTATTCCTACTGCTCAGGCCTGAATCAGCCCTGAAAAATTCAGTATCGAATCGTAGAACTGCAGGGATTATATGAGAAAAATCTCTCCTGTCTGAAATAAAATTAAGGTACCGCAGAAAAATTAAAATATTGTCTACTAGAGAAAAAATACAGATTGATGACAGGTATATTAGAAGATCGGCGGGTAATTGCAGAAGACTGCTAGTTTTACATGTTATAAAATTTTTGTCAGGTCATCCTTAAAAGTTAAATATCGATCCGATAATGCAAAATATGTAGAGGGTCTAACGAAATGTTTAAAAATTATCTTTGGGAAACGATTCAAATTCCAAATAAATTAATTAATTAAATTGTTGTTGGGTTTAATGACCTTTTGTTATGATTAAATCTGTTTTTGGCTAAAAACCAAAAACTTAATTAATTAAATTAATTCAAATTAATAAAAATCATTAGCAAGAGGAAAGGGATTCCTGTTAAGACTTGACAGAGAACTGAACCGAACCGAACCGAACCGTGCAGTCAGCAATTCAGTAATTTCAGTAATTCTAAAAGGAATTCGGTTCACCAGCTAGAATAAGCGGTTCGGTTCAGAACCGGTTTGCGTCCCTGGTTAAAAGTTCTGTTATTGCTTATAAGGTCAGTGGGCCAGATCACTTTCTAGCCAGACGTGCAAATTCTAAAAATATGTGCTTTACCACAAAGATTTTTGGCAACAAGGTTCAGAATTTTGAAAGTTTGGAGGTCGTGATTTAGGATGAGTTTCCATTTCAAAGAACTTGTTAACTGTTCTTTCCCGCCAACCATTTAGCCGAACAATTACTTTGGTCACATCAGCAGCCTCAACTGCTGCAGCACCTGCCTGTATTCACCTCTCTATTCCTCTATTCCTGACAAATAATTCAGAGAAAAAGCACTTTGAAGGCTCTGCATGATGCATTCGGCATTCTCTCCGATTCCCATCTCTCTCCTCACCCCACTAAACTCTCTGGCTGATATTAAAAATTCGCCTCGTGCTTTGCCACAGTGCAAATAAATATTGAGCTTCGATGCTTTGGCTCATTGCTAATTCCACGAAATCGAAGCATCATAAAACCTTGATGCCTGGCTGGCTAGAGCCGTTGCCTGTGGAGAAGGAGTTGCATTATGTTAGCATATTTTCAAGTTTTTCGCGCCGCCACCACCAATGCTATCTTGTGCCCAGTTTTCGAGGTCTGCCGTGTCGCTGGGGCTGCAATTTATTTATGTGGCTGTGTTTTGCTCATGAATATTTGGTTGATGCTGCTGATGGTGGGCTCTGTGTTTGGTTCGGTTCGCTCGCTACCTAAAAACTGATTTGATTTACAAAATGGTGAAAATTTCTTGAAAGTTAACAAAATGGAACTTCAAGTTAGAAGTGGAAGTTGATAGAATCGTAAACTTTGCAAGAGGCTAATTGTCCACTGTACATTAGAACTATAGTTCGGCAAAGGATCGCTAGCTTCGCACAGTGTAAGATTTTTCCAATCTGGGACGACAAAAATCAGTTGCAGCCGCAGTTTAAGAGATATTGACTTGAAATTTGGGGTGGAAGGGGTCTAAATTCGTTTTGCGGACTGGAATAAGGCCGCGAGGTCTTATTTCATTTTGTGGTCGCAGAGCCTCAAATGGTGTGCCTGAGATTTTTCTGACTAATGCGAGTCATACATCCTACTGCTTCTCAGATTGAAAATAACATTTGTCTTATATTTCATCTAGAAAACTCCTACAAGATATCAGAAAAGTGAAATTACAGCTGTAACTCTAATCAATTCTGTGTTTAAGTCGGGATCACGACTAGAATTCCGGGACTCAACAATCCGTATACAGGTCAATCCAGTTGCAGTTGGATTAAGAAAATTCGGCATAGACCGACTTCTGACATATATTGGTATTGATTATATCTGGAATATTTCGTATTTAATTTTCTGTATATGCCTTCATTTAATCTACTCTTCTACACGGAAAAAACAAGAAAGAAAGTCGGTCAAGCCCGACTAAAACATACTCTGTACGAACGAAAATATACGCTCAGCATACATTTTGATGCTGCAGTAACAGCTGAAGGCAGCGCTGCTTCTGAGCCGCAGCAGCGAACAGTCTTTTGATCATAACTCGACAACTTTTCATCCGATCTCCTCCATTCCTTTGGCGAATCGATAAGTTATCATCATTACTAAATATGCCCAGAAGAAACGAACTATCTATCTTTAAGACTGTGGGAGAAATGAGGTTTTTTCTAAATTACGGGGGCTGCAGGGGGCGTGGCCAAAATTTAAAATAAACTTTATCTGCCTGTAGAAATTAGAAGCATATGTCCCATACACGTTGAATCTCTATCTCTTACCATCTCTCAGATCTATGCGTTTCTACGGACAGACAGACGGAAATGGCTATATCGACTCGGCTGTTGATACTGATCAAGAATATATATACTTTATGGTGTCGGAGATGCTTCCTTCTGGCTGTTACATACTTTTGCACAAACTTATAATACTCTGTGTACCTACGGTAAAGAGTATAAAAGATATCAATATATCTCGGATTAAATCGATTCCAAACGTGGTCGGAAGTCGGTCAGTCCCGGATTTTGTCATTCCAAGTACGAATAGGAGTGACTTGATCCCGGATTTCTCGGATTTAGTACGACTTTTGCTAAAAATTTCTATCCGAAGGTCGAGATTAGACAAATTTTTTTGAGCATGATTTTATCTCCCCTTTTTTTCTGTATAGTTTCTTTTTAAATATAATATTTCTTTAAGAAAACTTTCTTTTATATATAATTATGTCTCTTAACAGCAGTTATCACATCACCTTTTGCATACCTCAACATTTGTGAGTTCAACAAAATTGAATTCCTTCAAGTTGCACTAGCTTTCAACAGAATTTATTGTCAATTCTCATTTCAAAATGACAAATTTATTTCACACTCACCACAAAATTCTTGCCCTTAATTGAATCATTTGATAAAAGCGTAAAGTCTTCTCTAATTAATTTAAGTCATTGACATTGAAAGACGTTTGCTGAAGCCGGATTTAATGTAATTTACAAAACTAACAAGAGATGGAGAATGAAATGGAAAGTTGGTTGCCTAATCTGCTCCGTGTGACACACACACCCACACACACTTATACCAAGAAGTTGGCGACAAAAAGCCATGAAAATAAATTATTTCAAGAATCAATTACAACTAATAGCATAGACCACTTGAAAATCAATTCAGCTCAGTTGATTGGCAGAGAGAGAGAGAGAAGAGCCTAGCAAGCTCACAAGATTCACAGGCAGGATAACTGTGTGCAGAGATTGGTTAATACATACATATGCATATCTACGTACGCTTGTGCCCTCCCATATGTGACGATTTAAGCACAAATGCATAATTGATTGTAAAGCCTTGGCATGCCGATTTCGGTTGCACAAACTGACTTTAACAGTAGCATAGACCAACCAGGTTAAGTTATTAAGATGGGGACAAACGTGAGCCAAATGGTAAGTGGCTTAAGTTCAAGTCAGAACAAGATTCAATTAGAGATAATGCACATCTTGGCATTAGCAACATCAAGAGATATTGTAAGTTGTTTCCAAATTGTAAAATTTGAATAATTAATTCTTTAACATTGCCTGCTCTATCTTTTCAACTTTAGGTCCTTTCCCTTTCTTAGTTTATTTAATTAATGATTAATGTTATAAGCCTATTAATCACCTCTCGTTCTCGAACTTTAGTCTGTTTCTTGAATGCTGGTAGCTTTGTCCATGGCGGGTACATAGCAAGCACCTGAGCACTGGCTCGTAAGCCGTTCTTATATACACTCAAAAAATAAATCAGCCAAAATCACACTAAATCTTAGAAATTCGCCTTAAAAAATGGGTCAAAGGCGATTCACCATATATTTAAAAAAAAAACTATTTCTTAAATAATCACAACTTTTTTGAAATTACGAAAATATTTATTATAAACTAGAAAATAGGAAAGCATTTTTAAGATTTCAGAAAATAAACGAGAAAGCTAAATTTCTGGCCAAGACTGTTTCTCAGACCTATCTTTTGTATGACAGCGATACCATATAGTTGTTCAATTTACATAAATCTTAGCAAAATTATTTAAAAAAAGCATGGAAAAAGTATGAATGCAAAGTTTGAAGACGTTTCCATTGAAAAGAAAATAGATTTTCTCATTAAAACTAGTTTTCCGATCGATTGTTCCTATGGTAGCTATGAGATATAGTCATCCGATTCGGTCGGTTTCGATATATGAAGAAGACAATCGACTCAGCTCGTCACCCTGATCAAGAATATATATAGTTAATGGGGACGGAAATGAATAGTTCTATGCGTTCCAAATTTATGGTCACAATTATAATACCATTTTTAAGGGTGTAAAAACTAAAAGCCTTTAAGTTCTCGGGGCTTTGTTTCTTTATTAATAATACTTCAAAAAATCTTTAAAAAAAATAGAATAAAAAGGGAAAGAAGTTATAAATTGAAAAAGGGAGCATTGTTAATTTAAAGGGTGCCTCCATCTTTACATGAATTCGCCCATTCTAGTCATCAGAAACCAAAACAGATTCTTAATTAATAAATGCAGTAAAGGAGCTAGCTTTTTGAGATAATCTCAAATCTCATTTTCTTTCGGTGCAGAAATGGTGCTTTGAGGTTTTTGTAAAATCAGGAAAGTATTTTATCAATAGAGAAGAACATAAGAAAGTATTGAGATAACTGTACAGAAATTAATATAGTTTTTCTGAGTATTTAATATGAATATGAGGAAAGTAAAGCAGAGCAAGGACAATAATAATAAATTAATTCTTTTAAAATTAAATGATAAAATTACAAAAAATTAAAGTGGATGACGAGCAGTGTGAATAGAGTCGGCAGATCCCAATGTCATGGGTCATCCATTTTAACCGGAATCCGGAGATGCCTATGTTAATGGTGGTAATTTCGGTGGTTATTAGGGCTTAGACTTACGGTGAGCCGTTGGAAGGATAAAGCAAAACAGAAGAGAAAAATAAACTAGAGCAATATAAAAATAAATAAAAAAAATAAATAAAAAAAAATAACCGCACACAACTTCACTCTGCGACGTTCGCAGTCAGACTGTTAAAACTGAGGCCCCCAAAATGAGAGCAGCTGTGACGAGTACGTCACCTTAGAAGCAAATTCATTTTGGTGTCAACTCAGCAGTCCTTGATAAAGTTCTCATTCTACGTTTGTTATTATTTTTGCTCAAGTTTTCTCTTCCTGTGAGAAACGGTACATCATGAATCAAATCATAGTAGGTGCAATGCCGAAAAACGGATATCAAAATTGTTTTGTTTTCATAATCACTTTTTTGCAACTTATATACAGTTTTTAATGTTTTAAAAATACTAAAAATCAAAATGTGTACATTGAGGGTTGCAAATGGAAGCCGCCACACAAAAATGCAATTAAATTAGATTATATGACCAAAAGGAAGACAGTGTCAATCCTGCTGGAACAAGTAGTCTCAAGAAAAACAGTCATTTATATAAATGGGCGGACTTCATACATTGTTTTAATGGTCGATTTCTGCTTCATATATATAAAATAAATATAAAACATACGAGACATCTTCAGAACTGCATTAAAATGCAATTGTAAGTCCTAGTCCTTTCTTTCTTTCATGTAGCACATACACCTTATGTAGAAAGTACATGTGACTTGTCCTTTATGCTAAGTAAACCTGCGTTTTTTAGCCGGCTCGAATGCATTGGACATTCTGCGCATGCTGATATGAACTTTCCCAATGGTTATGCCACCGCAGACTATTGAGTTACATTCAGTTGGTAGTCTTTGATCGTTGATGCTAGAGGATGGTTCCTCTTGAAACAGCTGTCCGATCTACCAGCCTCCTTTGTGGTGTTCGTTCTCTGTTTAAAGTTGTGCCAAAGTGAAGCAAAACTGCAAACATTCTGTAGCCGAAATTATTTTATATTATAGCCGGTGCAACAGTGGAACTTGTCTCCGTTTTAATCGATTGCCTTGGAATCTTCTTTGTCTCTGTTTGTCTGTACGCCAAAAAGGGTATCTACTTAGTTATTTTCTTATCCATTTTACAAAAAGCAAGAAAGCTTAGCTAACTTCGTCTTAGCCGAAATTTGAATACCCTTGCAAGTGCTCGTTTAAATATTTTCAAACAATTTTTTTCCCACAACGATCCTCTTTCCGACCGATCGTTCGTATCACGGCTATTTGATAAAGGCATTCGAATTGGACAAAAATTTGTAGAATTACGTAAAAGCTTGTGAAACAAACAAATACAAAATTGCAGGATGCTACCATTAAAAACAAAAAAGTTTTTCTAACTAAGACTGTTTTTGAGACCTATGTTTTGTATGCCAGCCATACCAAATATATGTTCGATTTTAATAAAACTTGGTAGAATTATAAAAAAAGTGGAAAACCCACGATTACAAAGTTTGAAAACGTTTTCATTGAAAAGAAAAAAGTTTTTCATACTAAAACTTGTTTTTCGACCGATTGTTCCTATGGGAGCTATGAGATATAGTCATCCGATCCGAAAGGTTCCTATATATTAGTAGTGTGCAGCAAAAAGAAGACTCAATGCAAAGTTTTTTGACTAGTTTGCGTAGAAACAGACAGACGGACGGACGGACAAAGGACAATCGACTCAGCTCGTCACTCTGATCAAGAATATATATAGTTTATGGGGTCGGAAATTAATATTTCTATGGGTTGCAAACTTCTGGGCAGAATTATAATACCCTTTGCAAAAAACTTCGAATTTACTGGTTTTTAATGTTTCTCCATGATTCTGCCTTTCTGTCATACAAAAGTACAGCCAGTAAAGAAGTCTTATTGAGGAAAACTTGTTTGTTTTCAGTGGATATGTCCTTCGGATAAGTTAAAAAACGTGCTGCAAGGGTATACAAACTTCGGCAGAGCCGAATCTAATCTTTCCTCTATTTCTTGATTTTCAAAGTACAACTTTTGTGATTCTACCACGAAATCAGAAGCGTCACTATTGATTTTACTACTTTCCAAATCAAAAGTGTCCGAAAATCAAAAGTAAAAAGAAGTTTATCATAACTTATTTAAGTTTTGATAATACGTTTAAATTAGTTAAATAAGTTTAGACAAAAATGGAATATGTTGATATTACATTTATTTTTCTGCTCAGACACGAAAAATGTGGGTTCTCTCTCTTCTTGTAGCCCCTTAAGCGCATAATATTGTTTATACAGCCATGCTCCGGCATTCACGTATTTTTGCGAATTACGATTTCAATTTAGAGCGCTCCGAAATTCGCCAGTTTATTTCATCGATAATGTTCCATTTCCAACTTGTTTTGTGTCATTTCACATAACAAAAACAGCTGATGAGCGCCACTACTCATGCTATCGATAGTCATATATCGATATATACCATAGCCAAATTGCAAATTGTTGTTTTTGTGAGCAGTTTTCCATCTCGTTCAATTTTGTGTGTCTCTATTAAATAATTGATTAAAATATTGCCTTAGTGCGAATTGAGTGGGAGAGTCCGTAAGACAAATCTAAAAAGCTTAGAGAAATGATTTGCGATTTCCTAATGTCGGAGCACCAACTTTTACGATTTGGTGATCAAATCGCAAAGTTTTTGCGAAAGCGAAAATGGGACCATGGCTGATAGTTGCCCTCTCAAAATAATGCGATAAATGCAAACACACACGCTCACAGGAAGTTGAGCACAAATAAGTGAGAGAAACTTTGCAATTTTTGTTTGTTATGTTTTCACTTTCGTTTTGGTTTTGTTCTTCGCGCGCCCCTTTTCCTTGGGGCCGTCGAGCAAACGAATACGCTGCGTATACGTAATGGAAAATTATTTACATTTTGTTTTGCTTTAAAAAGAGATGCTCATTCTGTTTTTGGTTCTTTTGTTGCAGCTACCTTCCATTTTCTGTTTTATGTTAAATCTGTCAAGCACCAGGCCAAAAAGGAGAGAAAATGTATACATGAAAAGTGAAAGTGGAGAAGGTACATAGGGAGGGAATGAGGGAGCAGGACGATGTTTTCCTCCTTTTTAGGTTGACATTTTGTCTTATTAGCAATTGTTTAGAGTCGAATGGTTTTTATTTTGAAAAATCTGCAAATTAATGACAAAATGTGAAATTTTGGAAAATTTGAAACAAACGTGATCTGCTTGCAGACTATAGACACTATATTTGAATCTTAGTTGCTCTAACTCTTCTTATCTCGAAGATCTAGGTGTTCATAAGAAAATAGGGAAGGCTATCAAAGATTTCTGGCCCTGAGTAAGAGGTATATTAAGGTCGTGCAGGGTCGTCTGTAACATACGCTCTCGCTTTTATTGTTCGACTCTTCTCTGACACTTGCTGTCAAGTGTACGTGGCATTGTTTATAACACACAGACACATACGAATGTAAGTACATCCATGTATGTTATGTGTATATATATTTTGACCACATGCTCGTCACGTTCAACTTGTTATCCTGTGCGCTTATCATGAGAATGTCTTCCATTGCTTTTACCTCAACTTTGATGTTGTTTTATTTTGGCTGCCTCTCTGTTTGTTATTAAGCTAGTTATTTGCTTTCGCTACTTTAACATGAAAGAAGCTAGCTAAAAAAATGAAAGTTAAATTTGGTTAAATTTGGCAAACATGTTACTCAAACGCCAAGTTATGCTGTCTAGATGTAAAGGGTGAATTTGTATTTAAAATTTGGTTTCGATTAAGCAATACAGGGACAGAATAGGTGAATGTAAAAGTAAAATATTTTACTGATTTTATTTGGCCTTAATTTACCCCAGTGACCATTTCGTGTAATGAGTTTTCATTTCATTCAATTATTTTCTCTGCCCAATTAATGTTTCCTGCGACCTCTCCTTGCCACAAATTACATTGTAGTTTTCCTGCTACTTAAAGGGCACTCAAATGTCGTGTTTTTTATTCTATTTTTGTTCTGTCTAAAAAAGTCTTCGCGTGCTTTGAGTTTTCATTTTCTCTCAGTTGCGTGTCACTGCTGTCCAAAAAGAAAACTTATCCCACTCGTAAATATTTAGCTTTATCCTTTGTGCCGTTCCAATGGTAATTTTCACCTTTTCTTACTTGTGAGTTTTTACTTGTGGCGTGCATTTCACGCCCTTGCGATTCGATTATGAAAGTTGAGCTTCGGCGGCAGCCACTTTTCAAGTACTAATTAATCAAATATTTCCCTTGTTCTGACATTGGCAGCTCCAACTTTAATTGAATTAAATCCATGACGCGGCAGAATAACAGAAAAGTTATGCAATAACATGGTCTAGCAAATTGAGCAAACAACACGCGAGCAACAATAAATACTTAATAAATTAAGCTGCAATCATAAGAGGTATATTTATATGCGCATGAATAGAAACAGATCAGGTATAGTTATTAGTTAGATATATAAAGAAATACTAAGATACTATTTAAATGTGCAAGTGGGTTTTCTCTATTTGAAATAAAATATATTGAGTGCTTTTGGATTTTATTCGCATAAAAGTAGGAAAGCAAGCCGATTGAAAATAAGAGCTGGTTCGGTTCAGTGGTACACAGAGTTTTTGAACGGCAGGTTCGACTTATTACTTGGATTTCGAAGCCAACTGAACCGCGCTTTCGTTTCGATTCACTTTAAATTATATATTTATTATATAATTATCTAATTATTTAATTATATATTTATTCCGGAATTATATGTTTATTCCGGACCACTTATCGTTTTTGCAGCAAGGCCTGATCTTTCCTTAAATGGGCACGCAAATTATTATATTTCACAAGTTTCGAAGGTAATGCCGGAAATTGAACCTCCGCAATATAATTGCAAAATTCTAGCCATACACCATACGTTACGACTTCTAAGAGAAATTATCACATGCTTCAAGCGGTTGAATGGCTTAATACTTATATACACAGCAGGTAAGGCAAGCTTAGCATTTTTAAGACCAGGAATTTTTGGAATCTATATTGAACGAGGGTTATTCGAGTATTGAATAATGTTCTTAATGGCTTACTAAGCTGAATGCTTCCTTCTCATAAAAAATATGTCTAAATTTACATAAAATATTTCGCTAAAATCTAAGATTTTTTACAAGCTTTAAGCCAAAAATTTGGATTTAAAGCGTAGATATTTCAACGGAATTTCAGGGGTTTTTAATCACAAAAGTTTGAGCTTAGTGAGAACCTTATTTTTAACCGAACCGTTTCGAATCTGGAATTCCGACTTTCGGACCGTGAACCGAACCATGAACCGAACGTCATTAGAAATTATAGCTGCACCTGTTCCGAACCTTAAATATCGATTCGTGTGAATTAATCTGTTATTTGGTTGGTTTAGTGCGACTGACTCTTCAAATGGGCAGAAAAGTGAGCTAAAAGATATAGAAAAGCATTAAGAACTATTTATAAAAAGAATTTCCACTCCGCAGTAGCCTGTTTTTAAGCTACTCGATTCCCAAGCTTTTTAAATAGTTGTCAAGAGCAGCATTATATTGGTAACATTTTTCTACGAAAACTCCGAAATGGAACATTACTTAACAGTAAATTATACAAATATTGAATATTCCCATGTGTTTTACTAACCGATTCAGACCCAAAAACCACGCGATTCCCATACGAATTGTGTAGTTCTTAGGTCGAATGTGATTTTTAGAACACAAAAATGAATAAAATTGTATAACGCATGGACTGCACCCAGATTCGAACCAAAACCTTCTCCCAAAAACCTCGAACCTTCAATTTCCGAAGATTAATCATTGGTTAATTTGGGTTCGATCCAGTAAGCCGGAGATCAACATTTTATTTGTGGATGATGGACCTATTTTTATAACGTTGTAAATGAAATCAATGTCTGGACTATTCTAAAATAGCTGCTTATTGTCAAATAAAGTAAAACTGGTGCCAAATTTGGCCACAAAAGCTTGAATAGTTTGTTCGATGGGTCGACTATAAAATGGCTGTAATTTGCGAAATATATTTCTCACATAGAACAAATTTGGACAATAAAGTCAAATGAATTGCAAGCGATGTTTGTTTGAGGGTCTGTTCATGTTGAAATGGCAGACCTTACTGAGCATTATTGCTGTTGCCATGTACATCGAGTCAAAAAATGTACCTTCAAAATTCAAAAAGCCCAAAAATTGCTTAAAAAACTACTCATTTTCTCACTCACACATACAAAACTTGAGTTGCACACTTGCTTACATTTCGCCGGCTCTCGACTCTTAGCCACGTGCTTTTCTGCTTCTGTTTGCTTCCTCACAACCTTAGGTTTTGTTTTGCATCTTCCGTTTTGTGCGCATATTTCTCCATAGCATTACTGTTGCCGCATTCGTTGGCCCTTTCGTGTTCTTGGCAAAAGTTCAAAGATAAAGTTTGTGTTGCATTTTTGCTTAATGTTGATTCGCTTGGGCCTATTTTCTGAGCTCTGCCCCAGAACTTAAGCAATTTGCCGAATCCTCAGAGGCGCAGGCGCTAAAACTTCTATAAAATTCCTAAATAATTGATATAAATGATTTTCTCAGTTTTCATAATTTATTTGTCTTGCTGCTGGTACTGCTTTATTTAATTGTTTTTTGTTTTTTTTTGGGGTAGGTTAGTAAGCCCTCACCAAAGCAGCAAGCACATTTGCTCTTCTCCTCCCCAAGCGGACTCTCTGTGTTTGTGTTGCCTTCTCTGTCTCGAACAGATGTTCAGGCTTCGTGCGCGAACTTCGGTTGTGAGTTGGTTTCACTACCATTTCGTTCCGCCCCTGCTTGGGCTTGCCTACTGTGGCATCCTGTCGTTTCAGTTGTGTGGCTGAAGCCGCTTTGTAAACATTTCCCGTTGTTTAACAACTACGCGTCGTCATTCTCTTCTGTCGTCACAGTCGTCATTTTTGTCGTCGCCGTATTTGTTAACGTATCCGTTGTTGGTTTGAGACTTTTTTGACTTTGGTCCCGACAAAACTCAGCCAAGCTGACTTGGATAATTGCAGAAAATTTTTAAAAAGTATGGATTTGTGAAAAAGTATCTTAAGTATTTTATTACACATACAAGAATAAAAAATAATAAATGGGCTTAAAAACCAGGGCTGAGAACCTGTTGTGAACAGAGCCGGCTCGAATCCGGAATTTCGAATTCTGTTTTACTGTGAACCGAACCAGTTCCGAACCTTAAATATCGGTTCGGCTCATAAAAAATGGTAGACATCAGAAATTTTGACCTTCTGTCTAGCGAATCCATCTGTTATCTGGTTGGTTTTAAGCGACTGAGTCTTAAGATGGGCAGCAAAGTGAATTAAAAGAAACCTATAATAGCATTCAGAGCTATTTCAATATCCCCATCTATGGTAGTATGTGTTTTTTAAGATGCTCGACTTAAAAGCTTTTTCAATGATTCACATTGGAAATGTTTGTCCACAATAACTACGAAATGGTATTTTACTGAATATTAAAATATATTTTTAATATTCTATATAACAATGCGTTCCGCAAACCGTTTATAACCCACAAACAAAACAATTTCTATTCAGAACACATGGGATTTAATTAACTTTTTCAATTGAGTACTTTTTAATATCTAAATTAATGCATTCCTTTGCTTTAAATTAATATTATGTGCAGCATGGTCTGAATCAAGGTTCGAACCAAAACCATTTTCCAAAAACCTTGAACCTGAAATTTTTGAACCCTAACCATTGATACATTTTGGTTGGAACCAGAGTTCCCGGAGGCAAGCTTCAACTACAAATAACATCTCCATTACATTTGTTAAAGATAATTAAAAACAATTACTCAAAACGATTAATTAGTGATCGAAAAAAGTAATTACTTTTGCAATTACTTGAATAGTTGTTGCTGTAAAAGGGAGAATATTGAGTAATTGTACTTTACAATTTGAATAACTATAACTATCATAATAAAACGCAAAATTTAGTTGATTTAAATTAAGTATCTGGCCTTAAAGTCTTCAGACATGGCAAAAAACTTGGAAGTTAGCAATGCATAAATAAGAAGAAATCAAAGCATAATCTTTGCCCATCGGTTATGTTGAAATCATTGAATACATGTTAATTCCTTTGTAATCCCTTGTGCCATAATTTACTATACTGCTTCGGTTATCATAATTTTCATGAATAATTCAGATTTTCAAGCATGATTACTTTATATATATATATTCAAGTAATTCTAAAAGTAATTACATTTTGAAATATTCGTTGAATACTCGTAATTTCAAGCTGCAATTTTGACTACAAATTAAACGCAATCAAGAATTAATTTCTAATTTTCGGAATGGTCATAAGTAATGTAGGGTAAAGTAATTAAATACTGGAAGTAATGATAAGATTCCAGCTCTCATATTTAGCATGTGTGTTTGTTAATCCAAAGCAGTTAATTTTGATAAATCTAATAAATTTTGTACATTTTATTTGTTTATAGCTATTTCATCAGCGAGAATAATATTATTCAAAAATGAAACCAAAAGAGATTTATTACTGAGGAAGCTCTAATTTTAACGATTTCTTTTTATGGGATGAGGCTTTATAAAATCAACAAACTAACCGAATTCGGGTTTAGTATCTTTACTTTTAGATTTCTTTATAGTCTAGATTGTGTATGGTGAATATTGGGCAACGTTTTCCATTTGCTCTTCAAGTTGTGTACCACAGATTTTCCCACCACCCCTTTCTTCCCTCATTTACTACTTCTCAAGTAGCCCACAATTGTTGTTGACAATTTATTACCCAAACGTTGCTCAGTTTTAGGACTTTACTTTACTTAACTCTCACACCCAAACGGAATGGCTCAATCAATTTGAGGCTGGCCTTAATAGACCATAGCATTCCACCCCCCTCTTCACACAAAAAAATATTTGCCTATCAAATCAACTATGAGACCAATCAACTTTTTCTTCTTTACTCCCTTTCGGTTTGGCAGAACCTATTCAAAAGCTCCACAGCCTGGTCAAGGCTCAATAGCAAACCAAATTGACCAAAATGGGGCATAAATTGAACAGAAATCACAAAATTCTTATTTTCTCTCTCCCTTTCTGTATATTTCTGGATTTTGTATTAAAATTGCATATTGGAAACAAACGAATTGAACAATTGACAAGGTAAAATTTCCTTGCAAACATAAGGATTAATACATTTGGTAGCAAAATTGTTGAAGTTGAGTGACATTTTGTTAGAGGCAAAAGATCAAACGATGAATGAACAGAATTAGCTATGATGAAGTTTGAATTCCTTAAATGTTGGAATAAGGGACAAGACTAAATTTCTAATTCTAAAAAAATGTTTATTAAAATTCTTCAGTTAAGACTTAAAGGTCCAAAGATGTGAACAAAAAATGTGCACTTTTGGCAAATTATACTTTATTTTCGTCAAGTTAACATTCTAAAATGTTGTCTTGCTTCAGTCCCTTGCAAATTAATTAACCAAGTTGTAAAATTTACATTTTAGTTGATGCCAAAAGCAGCATTCGCCGTCAACAACAACAACAACTGCCAAACAAGCCATTAATAAACCAAAAGCAACTACAAGAAAACTTTTTGAATTTGCACATTTTTCATCTCTTCAAAAATGTTCAATGAAAAATAAGCACAAAAATTGTTTAAACTACTTCAAGAACCAGAAAAGAACAAAACCAAGAGAAAAGAAAATGTAGCCAAAAGTTGAAGAAAATCAATAACAGTGAGAAATAGCATTGAGTATAAGTTTAAACAAAAGAAGTAGTCAAAAAGGCCTTGAAGATTTTGATAGCCATATTAAAATAAGATTAAACTTTTTTACAATTTTTTTGTCGCCTAAATATATAAAATTTGCAGCCTACAGCTACCCCCCCCCCCCCCCCCCCCCCCCCCCTCCCTACCCGTCTCTCACTAACCACAATGGGTTAATGAACTCAATGTGCGGGCCTGAGCCCAGAGGCTGGCTGATAGACAGAGAAAGAAACAAGCCGGCGCGCCGGCTGTTGGGCAAATGGAGCGAAGTCGAGTCGAAACTTTCGGTTTATGTACGTGCGGGTGTCAACAACTGCACAGCTGGGCACACACACACTCGCACAGTAGAAGTAGAAGAAATAACAGTCATGTCGGGTCACGCAGCCTAAATAACTTACATAATAATTTTAATTAATACCGTGGCGCAAATTAACGTAGATAAAATTCATTGTTTTTTTTACTTGCATATTGCCCACGGTTGCCTATAAACACAAACAAGCAAACATATTGTCATTCGTATGCGGCCGCCACTGCGCTGCTCGCCTTCTCGATCTTTTGTATTTGCCTAAGCCGCAATCTAACTGCAACTCGCTCTATCGCTCTCTTCTACTCTCTCAACTTGCATTTTGGGCAGCAGAAATCGACGTCTGCATTGGCTTGCCTGCCCACACGCATTCACTTCTTTCGCCTATGTAAATTGCAGCGGACGCTTAGTCCCAAATATCGTTTTCGTTTTTCGCAATAAACACCCCCAAAAATTGATTTAAAATTTCTTATTTAGTTGAACTATATACTAACAAAAAAGCTTGTTAGTCAAACATTTGGTGACCCCGACGTGATCTGTTCATAAAACAATTAAATATTAACAAATCGTAAACATTTCGTTTGTGCAAAAATTATATTAATTCATTGCCGGCACCGTTGCTTTGCCGTTTCGTTTCGTTCGCCGGTCTGTGTATGTGTGTGTACAGTGGTGGCCAGAAAACAATTCTGCGTGTGCGATCAATTGTTTAAAAACAATATCAATAAATTGATCAACTTGCAAACAAGTGACTTGTGCGTTTATATTTGGGCGTAAAGCATAAGTGCAATAACTTAAGTGCAGTTAGAGCCACTGTCAGTGCCAACACACACACGCATATACATACATACACACGTACATAAACATACAAAGCGAGGGCCGTTATTTCTTGCGTTCCTTACTTTGTGTTTCTCGCTGAAAAATTTGATTTGCTGTTGCTATGCCGGACAGAACGGAAAATGTTGCTATAGCGGAGCAGCCCGCGAACAGGGTGCCTTTTTTAAAGCGCAAGGCAGCTTCTGTGTACGGACAACTGCAAAAATTACAAAATTCGTTAAACTCAGATTCTCGCGAGGGTTGTGACGAGATTATGTTAACCGTGCGTTTAAAGCAGCTCGAAAAACTGCAAGTGACATTTGATCAAACCCACAATAGCCTCGAAGAGCTTGACTTTGACGAAATCGGTAGTGATCTTCGCGAGAATTTCAATGAGTTGGTCGTAGCTCTGGAAACGTCGGTTCGGTCTGAAATTGCAAAGCGGTCCTCGCAAATGCCGCCTTGTTCTACCTTTCGTGAAGGTGTTGCTGCACCCCTATCAACCAGACCGAAACCAGTTCCTGCCTTGCCGCCTCTTAAATTGCCTACATTTAGTGGAGGGTACACTAATTGGGCCGATTTCTATTCTATGTTTACTACGATCATAGATAATCATCCGGATCTCACTAATGTGGAAAAGTTGCAGCATCTACGTTCCTGTCTCAAGGATTCAGCCCTGGATACGATTCGCTCTTTGGAGATTTCGAACGCTAATTATTCTATTGCTTTAGAACTGCTGCAAAATAGATTTGATAACAGACGTTTAGTTTTTCAGGCACACATCATAGAAATCTTGGGGCTAAAGGCAGTGGAGAATGGGTCAGTGGCTATGCTTCGGGAGCTATCGGACAAGTTCAACGCACACATCCGTGCCCTGAAAGGATTGGGCAACTCAGAGCAGATCGCCGGATGCATCATTGTGCAGGTGCTTCTACAAAAACTGGACCCAGCATCTCAAGCTAAGTGGGAGGAAAGGTTAGAGGAACCATCCTTTGTGAATCTGATTCCATCGTGGGAATCAATGGCTTCTTTTATGGAACAGCGTTGCAGAACTTTGGAAACAGTGGATTTCGCTATGGCAGGTTATGCGCCGAGCGCTCAGGTGGGCAAGAATAAGAAACCTAACACCAGTAGATCATCATTTGTTGCAACTAATACAAACTTCTCGGGCTGCGTTTTTTGTGATAACGCCAGCCATGGTATTAATAATTGCTCAAGATTTGGTAACTTGTCACCGGCCCTTCGTCTGAAAGAAGCTAAGAAGATTGGCCTCTGCTTAAATTGTTTGAAAAAAGGACATCAGGTGCGCCAATGCTGTTCAACCAGTTGTCGAGTTTGCGGATCTAAGCATCATACTCTCCTACATCTTGGAAATGTTGCTTCTGCTGCGCCACAGGGTGTCTCATCGTCAATTCAACCTATCAACACTTCTTATTCTACCCATAGCACTGCACCCCCTGCAACTCCCTCCACTTCAACTGCTTTAGTAGCCCAAGATCTCAACAATGATGTTGTGCTCTTGGCCACTGCCATAATTTTGGTCAAAAATCGCTCCGGTACATATGTACCATGTCGCACTTTGCTCGATTCAGGCTCCCAGCTGCATATTATAACGTCCCGACTTGCAAATCAGCTGCAGCTCAAGAAAACAAAGTCTACATCAAACATTTCTGGTATCGGCGACTCCAGTTTCGCAACCGATGGATACGCTGTTAACGTCAGCCTGCAATCCCAAGTTTCTGAATATTTCGCAAACATTACGGCGCTGGTAGCTTCCACCATAACTGATAGGCAACCCAGCTTTAAAGTCAACATCGTTGACTGGAATATACCCTCTAACATAAAGCTAGCTGATCCTGCATTTTATAGACCGCAGCGCGTGGATTTGTTAATTGGAGCTAGCCTTTTTTATGACCTATTATGCGTGGGTCAAATTAAGCTGTTGCCAGGACTGCCACTTATTCAGAAGACTCGGTTAGGTTGGGTTGTATCAGGTGGTGGGCGCATGAATTGTACTTCTCTTATGGCAACCGATGAATCTTCACAGTCCAAATTGCAATTGAGTTTGGATTCTCGACTTGATGAGCTTCTCCGTCGATTTTGGGAGGTTGAAAGCTGCTCCGAACCTATCGTAAAGGCGTCCAAGGAGGATCTTGAGTGTGAGGCACACTTCGTTAAGCATTTTAGGCGATTGCTTACTGGCGAGTATTCTGTTCGACTGCCAGTCAAGCTAAATTTGGATCTTCTTGGAGAATCGTACCCACAGGCACTTCGTAGATTCTTGTCTCTTGAGAGAAAGTTGGAGCGTCATTCATCTCTCAAGGATCAATATTCATCCTTTATACGTGAATATTTACAATTGAATCACATGTCATCTGTCCCTGCTGAATCTCTGAAACTTTGCAAATACTTTCTCCCACACCATTGCGTCATAAAGGAGGACAGTTCTTCGACCAGACTCCGGGTCGTGTTTGATGGCTCAGCCTCAACCACATCTGGGTATTCCTTAAATGAAGTTTTGATGGCAGGGCCCGTAATTCAGCCGAAATTGTTCCTGATACTGATTCGCTTTCGCTCTTGTCTGGTTGCAATCACTGGAGATATATGCAAGATGTATCGTTGTGTTAGAGTTGCGCCATCAGATAGCTTCTTGCAGTGTATCCTATGGAGGGATTCGCCTGAAGAGGATGTGCAAGTGTACAAGCTAGACACTGTGACCTATGGGACCAAGCCAGCATCATTCTTATCAGTTCGCGCTATGCACCAATTGGCTGTTGATGAACAAGCTGAATTTCCCATTGGATCAAAGGTGCTCCGGAGGGATTTCTATGTCGATGACATGATTTCTGGAGGCGATTCGGTTGAGGAGGCTATCGACATCATGCAGCAGACTGCTGGGATTCTGGCTAAAGGTCAATTCAAACTTCGAAAATGGTGTTCCAATCGTCCAGCTGTTCTAGAAGGAGTTGCTGATGAAGACAAAGAATCTTTTCTAAAGTTTGATGATGGCAGCGATTTTACAAAAACCCTCGGTCTTGCTTGGGATCCTTCTTCTGATCAGCTTTTGTTTTCCTTCTCAATTTTGCATCCCACTGATAAACCCTGCAGGCGATCAGTTTTGTCAACCATTGCTCGGTTCTATGATCCGCTTGGCCTAGTTGGGCCTGTAATAACGAAGGCGAAGATATTTCTCCAGCAGCTTTGCAAAGAAAAATTGTCGTGGGACGAGAGCCTTCCATCGGCAATGCATTCAGCTTGGCTCGAATTGTGCAGCAGCTTTGGTCAAGTTCGTCGCTCTGAGTTTCCTCGTTTAGCATTGCTTCCAAACTCTGATTTGGAAATACATGGATTCTGCGATGCCAGTCTTGAGGCTTATGGTGCCTGCGTGTATGTGGTATCTAAAGGACAACAGACCAGTAGCCAACTCCTTTGCTCTAAGTCCCGGGTAGCGCCTTTGAAGACGATTACGGTGCCTAAGCTGGAGTTATGTGGAGCAGAGTTGCTGGCGAAACTGATGGACGAGATAGCTCGAATGGATGTATTTAAGGGCCAGTACTATTGCTGGTGTGATTCTGCTGTTGCTTTATCATGGATTCGCGAGGAGCCTGCAAGATTCAATGTATTTGTCGCAAACCGAGTGGCCGCGGTTCAGGATCTGACAGGAGCGATGGAATGGCGTTATGTTCCGACGGCCCTTAATCCTGCTGATATACTCTCTAGAGGTGCGCTTCCTGAAGAATTGAATCAATCTGCGCTGTGGGCCCATGGTCCTGAATTTCTGTGCGATAACAAAATCGATTGGCCCTCATCTCCTCTTCAGGAAAAACCGACACTCGAGCTCCGCAGAAGCGTACTTATCATCAAATCGCCATTCGTAGACATTACATTGGATTCCAAATATGCAAATTCCTTTGCATCATTGCAGCGCGTGTTTGGATACGTCTACAAATTTTGTAATCGGATTCGGCGTCCTGGACTGATGGTTTCAGATGTTCATCATGGCACCCAGCTTTTGTTACGTCTTGTTCAAAGAACTCATCTTTGGGAGGATATAAAATCTTTACAGACAAGGGGAATGGTGCCCTCTTCCAGTTCTCTTTCCTCTCTTACTCCGTTTGTGGATCAGTTTGGACTTCTACGTGTAGATGGTCGGCTAAAAAACTCTTCGCTGGACTTTGATAGCCGACATCCTATTATTCTTCCCAAAGGGCATCCTGTCACACTCGCTATCATTACGCACTTCCATGAGCGTAACCTCCACACCGGTCCCCGAGCGCTTTTGGGAATAGTTCGGTCCCTATACTGGCCTATTGGGGGGAGGAAGACTGTAAACAAGGCAGTAAATAGATGCGTCAGATGTTTTAGAGCCAAGCCTCGCCTAGTGGAGCACATAATGGCAGACCTTCCTAAGGAGCGCCTTGATGGATCTCATGCGTTCGATGTGACTGGTGTGGATTTCTGCGGGCCATTCTTCTACAAGCCTGAAGCTCGCAGCAAAGGTCCTGTCAAATGCTATGTGTCTGTATTTATTTGCTTTGCCACCAAGGCAGTTCACTTGGAGCTTGTCAAGGACCTTTCTACATCTGCCTTTCTCCATGCTCTTAAGCGTTTCATTTGCACCAGACGCAAGCCAAGTCAAATCTGGTCAGACAACGCCACAAACTTTGTCGGCGCGAGGAATGAGCTGCTGGAGCTGAGGCGATTGTTTCTGAGCGATGCCCACCAGAAGTCAGTGCTCGAGTTTTGTTTGGCAGATACTATTGAATGGCGATTCATCCCTCCTCGTTCCCCGCACTTTGGCGGGCTCTGGGAAGCGGCGGTTAAAACTGCGAAGCATCACTTCTACCGAGCTGTGGGCCCTTCTATTCTCAACTTTGAAGAGCTACGAACGCTCGTATGCCACATCACGGCCGTCATTAATTCCAGACCTTTAGTCTCAATTTCAGAAAATCCTGCTGATCTTGACGTTCTGACGCCTGCGCACTTTTTGAATGGTGGTCCGCCTGCGACCTTTGTTGAGCCTGATGTTACGCATCTGAATTTCAACCGCTTGGACAGCTGGCAGCGTGTTGCCTATCTGCAACAAATATTTTGGTCCCGTTGGCGAGAGGAGTACTTGACGCTCTTGCAGCAGCGCTCCAAGTGGCGTACTCCAAAGCCTGGCCTGGCTGTCAACGATGTGGTTCTGGTCAGGGACGAGAATCTGCCACCCTTGAAATGGCCGTTAGCACGAGTGGTCGAGCTAATTTCTGGAGGAGATGGCGTATCCCGAGTAGCTGTGCTGAAAACTCCAACTGGAATGACTAAGCGTGCCGTCAACAAGTTGTGTCTGCTGCCCCTTACGGATGATGTTGAAAGCCGTACTTCCAACGGGGGGAGTATGTCGGGTCACGCAGCCTAAATAACTTACATAATAATTTTAATTAATACCGTGGCGCAAATTAACGTAGATAAAATTCATTGTTTTTTTACTTGCATATTGCCCACGGTTGCCTATAAACACAAACAAGCAAACATATTGTCATTCGTATGCGGCCGCCACTGCGCTGCTCGCCTTCTCGATCTTTTGTATTTGCCTAAGCCGCAATCTAACTGCAACTCGCTCTATCGCTCTCTTCTACTCTCTCAACTTGCATTTTGGGCAGCAGAAATCGACGTCTGCATTGGCTTGCCTGCCCACACGCATTCACTTCTTTCGCCTATGTAAATTGCAGCGGACGCTTAGTCCCAAATATCGTTTTCGTTTTTCGCAATAAACACCCCCAAAAATTGATTTAAAATTTCTTATTTAGTTGAACTATATACTAACAAAAAAGCTTGTTAGTCAAACAAGTCATATCAGTTAAAAGAAACAGAAATACTCGCAGACTCACAGTCCATCGGTTGGACAACTTTAAATGCTTTGCTGGAAAAAGAAATGTCAACACTAGAGCAAGAGAAGCCGGAGAAAGAGAAGAAGAATGAGGAGCAATAAATTTTGCTCTTTTTTTTTGAGAATTTATTTTATTTTTACGATATTTGAACTTTACTTGTTGAGAATACGTTTTTTTTTGGCTGTCGACAGACGTTTGAATAATGTAAATAACAAGCAGCGATATTATTCCATTACAATTTAATTAGACAATTTTTAAAAGGCAATATAAAACATCCAGTTGAAGAGTGAAAGTGAGATAGAAGGTGGCGTTTGTTAATTAATTTACTGGCTGAATACCCAGAGTCGCCGTAGTCATTAACATTGTGAGAATATGATTCTTATGAGACAGTTTATTTTCAAATACGAACTGGCTGCATATCGATACAAGCACTCGAGTCAGTAAAAACTTTTTTTGCAGCCAGTTTTCAATTTGGAAACTATCAAACAGCTTAATATTAACCCACACACCAAATATACAGATAGCTGCTTGAAAAATCTATGAGAGTTGTGAACCAGGGCTGCCAACCAACCAAATATACCGAACCGTTTCGAGCTCCGAGTTCCGACTTTTATTATACTGTGAACCGAACCTGTTCCGAATCTATAATTTTGGTTCGGTGCAGCAAAAATGGTACACTTCAGAAATTTGTACCTTCTATATAGCTACTTCATCTGTTATATGGTTGGTTTTAAGGGACTGAGTCTTAAAATGAGTAATGTGAAATAA
>JAWNNM010002836.1:0-19900 GCA_035044965.1 Lordiphosa andalusiaca
TCTTTTTGGGTAATTATACTCTGTACCGTAGGTACATAGAGTATTATAAGTTTGTGCAAAAGTATGTAACATCCAGAAGGAAGCATCTCCGACCCCATAAAGTATATATATTCTTGATCAGCATCAACAGCCGAGTCATGTCCGTCATGTCCGTCTGTCCGTCTGTCCGTCTGTCTGTCCGTATGAACGCACAGATCTCAGAGATGGTAAGAGATCGAGGTTTGACATGTATGGGACATATGCTTCTAATGTCTGCAGGCAGATCAAGTTTATTTTCAATTTTGGCCACGCCCCCTCCCGCCCCCGCAATTTAGAAAAAACGTCATATCTCCCACAGTTTTGAAGATAGATGGCTTGTTCCTTCTGGACATATTTAGTTATTAGGATAACTTATCGATCCGCCAAAGGAATGAAGAAGATCGGATGAACGGTTTTCGAGTTATGATCAAAAGAAAAATTTTCTTGGTACAGAGTATGTTATAGTCGGGCTTGACCGACTTTCTTTCTTGTTTTAGTCTTGGTATAAGGCCTAAAAGTTAGGAATTTTGTTCCTAAATGTAAGGTCAAAAATTCCTAAAAAATGCAAAAATTTGTATCCGTTCTCAAAGGATTTGTGGAGTTATATAAGCCACCAACCCCATACCTTGCCTTGACCTTGTGTGGTGGTGGCAGTAGTATTGTGTTGAAGCTGTTCTTTCTGAAAAAGTTCTTAAAATCGTTTATTTAAATATTTACCCCTCCTCAACTGGGTCTCGAGCTTGGGTCCTCCGTTATCTAAACACTTACGACGTAACGTCTTAATGTTGTCCGCCATTTTCGACACGTGCGATGTAGGGCCAAGTTATCGTAAAGATCAAAGTCAAAGTCATTTCAGCTAGCAAAATGTTCAGTCATTTTATTATAGAGAAAATAGTCACCTAAATTTAAGGTCACTTTCCCTTCCCGTTCGTAATGTTCTAATGTCAGTTTAAGATTTGAGTCTTCAACAATAAGCGTGGCTCAAATGTACTCTGTGCCGTAGGTGTATAGACTATAATAAGTTTGTGCAAAAGTGTGTAACAGCCAGAAGGAAGCAACTCCAACCCCATAAACTATATATCATTTATTTATCAATATTAGACTTAAGATTCAAGCTGTGCCACGTACTATAGTAGTACAATCGAAGGGCCCAAGTGCATTGTTCAGAATAAAAGTATTTATAAAAAAAAAATAAGAAAAATAAGAAAAAAAAGAATTTATGTGTATATATTGGCCTTCAGCGTCACTTGAACTCGCAACTCCCACGCACTAAGACAATGTTCTATTATCTAAGCCACGCGGGGTCTTTCCAACTGAAAGGTTAAGTCAATACTGATTCAACTGTTTTTTCAAAAGTTTAGGAAACGTGACCTTATTTTGAGATGACCATTTCCTAAAAAAAAACTGACAGAATGTTGGTTTTTTAGGTCAAAATCTGTCCGTTTAGATAAAAACAATGACATGAAAATTGAATTAAAGCCAATTTTTATACCCTGTTCCCATTGAAAATGGGAAAAGGGGGATCATGAAGTTGTGCGAATGTATGTAACAGGGAGAAGGAAAATTTTCCGACTCCATAAAGTATATATATTCTTGATTAGCATGAACAGCCGAGTCGATATAGCCATGTCCGTCTGTCTGTCTGTATGAACGCGTCGATCTCAGAGACTATAAGAGATAGAGCCACACATTTTTGCTTGAAGGTAGATTTATGCTGTAAGCAGATCAAGTTTGTTTCAGATTTGAAAAATTCCACCCCGTCACCCTTTTATCCCCAAAAAACCTAGACCTCCTCTAGAAATCCTAGACCTAAATAACCGTCAGATCCACAATTTCAAGTTATAGCCTCGTGGTTTAGTATACATCAAGCTAGGCCCAATATCTATCTATTCTGAAAAGTACAATCAAATCGCACAAAAAACACCGGAGTTATAAGCGAAACAGTTGAGCTGATAAGAGCACCCCCAGTTTATGGTCAGGACTAGAAAAAAGTGTTGCCTACATTTATGTTGAAAATTTTGTTACAAAATCAAATAAATGAAAACAAATGAACAGGGTATTTTGTGGTCGGGAAACTCGACTGCAGCGCCCTTACTTGTTCTTTTTAGGAACTCCTTCAATTTAAATCTAGCTACTCTTTTTTTCAGTGTATAAACCATTTAAATATCTTTAAAATCCTTAGAAGAATGTCCAATGTTTATTAAGTCGGATTTCCGGGATTCGTCTATAAGTTCCTAGAGGAATGCCTTTCAAAAAATGAGAATTTCGGCTAGAAAGGAATACCTACCATGCATTTCATGAATTACCCTATTTAACATATCCCTTAAGTTAGGCTCTGACCTGAATCATAGCTGAATCAGCCCTCAAATGGAAGGTCTGGTCCTAAATGCACGACATCCTTTTTTTGAGTTTCAGCCATTGATTTTCCACTGACATGTCCTACTACGTCAGGAGCTTAATTGATTTTAGGCATGATTTCAGTACTGAACTCATGGGTGAGTTTCATGGGATGCACTAAACCATGCTGGAATTCAGACATTATATTCACTTATTCCTACTGCTCAGGACTGAATCAGCCCTGAAAAATTCAGTATCGAACCGTAGAACTGCAGGGATTATATGAGAAAAATCTCTCCTGTCTGAAATAGAATTAAGATGCCGCAGAAAAATTAAAATATTGTCTACTAGAGAAAAAATACAGATTGATGACAGGTATATTAGAAGATCGGCGGGTAATTGCAGAAGACTTCTAGTTTTACATGTTATAAAATTTTTGTCAGGTCATCCTTAAAAGTTATATCGATCCGGCGACGCTAAATATGTAGAGGGTCGAACGAAATGTTTAAAAATTATCTTTGGGAAACGATTCAAATTCCAAATAAATAAATAAATTAAATTAATTCAAATTAATAAAAATCATTAGCAAGAGGAAAGGGATTCCTGTTAAGACTTGACAGAGAACTGAATCGAACCGAACCGAACCGTGCAGTCAGCAATTCAGTAATTTCAGTAATTCTAAAAGGAATTCGGTTCACCAGCTAGAATAAGCGGTTCGAATAACCTGTTTGCATCCCTGGTTAAAAGTTCTGTTTTTGCTTATTAGGTCAGTGGGCAAGATCATTTTCTAGCCAGACGTGCAAATTCTAAAAATAAGTGCTTTAATATAAAGATTTTTGGCAACAAGGTTCAGAATTTTGAAAGTTTGGAGGTCGTGATTTAGGATGAGTTTCCATTTCAAAGAACTTGTTAACTGTTCTTTCCCACCAACCATTTAGCCAAACAATTACTTTGGTCACATCAGCAGCCTCAACTGCTGCAGCACCTGCCTGTATTCACCTCTCTATTCCTCTATTCCTGACAAATAATTCAGAGAAAAAGCACTTTGAAGGCTCTGCATGATGCATTCGGCATTCTCTCCGATTCCCATCTCTCTCCTCACCCCACTAAACTCTCTGGCTGATATTAAAAATTCGCCTCGTGCTTTGCCACAGTGCAAATAAATATTGAGCTTCGATGCTTTGGCTCATTGCTAATTCCACGAAATCGAAGCATCATAAAACCTTGATACCTGGCTGGCTAGAACCGTTGCCTGTGGAGAAGGAGTTGCATTATGTTAGCATATTTTCAAGTTTTTCGCGCCGCCACCACCAATGCCATCTTGTGCCCAGTTTTCGAGGTCTGCCGTGTCGCTGGGGCTGCAATTTATTTATGTGGCTGTGTTTTGCTCATGAATATTTGGTTGATGCTGCTGATGGTGGGCTCTGTGTTTGGTTCGGTTCGCTCGCTGGGCTACCTAAAAACTGGTTTGATTTACAAAATGGTGAAAATTGGAAGTTAACAAAATGGAACTTCAAGTCAGAAGTGGAAGTTGATAGAATCGTAAACTTTGCAAGTGGCTAATTGTGGACTGTACATTAAAACTAACAATATTATAACTAATTATTTGGGAAAAGAGCGCTATCGACGCATGGAGTAAGATTTTGCCAATCTGGGACGACAAAAATCAGTTGCAGCCGCAGTTTAAGAGATATTGACATGAAATTTGGAATGGAAGGGGTCTAAATTCATTTTGCGCAGAGCCTCAAATGGTGTGCCTAAGATTTTTTGACTACTGTGAGTCATACATCCTCCTGCTTCTCAGATTGACAATACAATTTGTCTTATATTTCATCTAGAAAACTCCTACAAGATATCAGAAAAGTGAAATTACAACTGAAACTCTAATCAATTCTGTGTTTAAGTCGGGATGAAGACCAGAATTCCGGGACTCAACAATCCGTATACAGGTTAATCCAGTTGCAGTTGGATTAAGAAAATTCGGCATAGACCGACTTCTGACATATATTGGTATTGATTATATCTGGAATATTTCGTATTTAATTTTCTGTATATGCCTTCATTTAATCTACTCTTCTACTTGGAAAAAACAAGAAAGAAAGTCGGTCAAGCCCGACTAAAACATACTCTGTACCAACGAAAATATACGCTCAGCATACATTTTGATGCTGCAGTAACAGCTGAAGGCAGCGCTGCTTCTGAGCCGCAGCAGCGAACAGTCTTTTGATCATAACTCGACAACTTTTCATCCGATCTTCTCCATTCCTTTGGCGAATCGATAAGTTATCATCATTACTAAATATGCCCAGAAGAAACGAACTATCTATATTTAAGACTGTGGGAGAAATGAGGTTTTTTCTAAATTACGGGGGCTGCAGGGGGCGTGGCCAAAATTTAAAATAAACCTGATCTGCCTGCGGACATAAGAAGCATAAGTCTCATACATGTCAAACCTCTATCTCTTACCATCTCTGAGATCTGTGCGTTCATACGGACTGACGGACATGGCTGTTGATGCTGATCAAGAATATATAAGGTTGTCCAAAAAATCTTGCGGTATCTTTATTGAATTTTCAATTGTTCATAGAATTGGTTATAATAATGCGATTTAAGTCAAATATGCGCCGTTTTGTTCGATGACGAGTTCCCAACGAGATGAAAACTTCATAATGCCCCTCTTATAGAAGCTCGCTTCCCTATTGTCAAAAAACTCGGAGAGCCAATTTTCACAGGACTCTCTTGTGGCCATCTTCCGACTACCAAGCTCGTTCGCCATGGACAGAAATAGGTGGTAATCACTTGGTGCGAGATCCGGACTATACGGTGGATGCAAAAGAACCTCCCATCCGAGCTCCCGGAGCTTCTGGCGCGTCGCCAAAGATGTGTGTGGCCTGGCGTTGTCCTGATGGAAGACAATTCGGCCTCTGTTGATCAAAGATGGCCTCTTCTGCATGAGTGCTGCATTCAAGCGGTCCAGTTGTTGGCAGTACAGGTCCGAATTGAGCGTTTGGCCATAGGGGAGCAGCTCATAGTGGATGATTCCCTGCCAATCCCACCAAACACACAGAAGAACCTTCCTGGCCGTCAATCCAGGCTTGGCCACCGTCTGGGCAGCTTCACCGCTTTTCGACCACGACCGTTTGCGCTTCACGTTGTCGTAAGTGACCCACTTTTCATCGCCAGTCACCATCCGCTTCAAAAACGGTTTGAGTTCAACAAAATTGAATTCCTTCAAGTTGCACTAGCTTTCAACAGGATTTATTGTCATTTCAAAATGACAAATTTATTTCACACTGACCACAAAATTCTTGCCCTTAATTGAATCATTTGATAAAAGCGTAAAATCTTCTCTAATTAATTTAAGTCATTGACATTGAAAGACGTTTGCTGATGCCGGATTTAATGTAATTTACAAAACTAACACGAGATGGAGAATGAAATGGAAAGTTGGTTGCCTAATCTGCTCCGTGTGACACTTATACCGAGAAGTTGGCGACAAAAAGCCATGAAAATAAATTATTTCAAGAATCAATTACAACTAATAGCATAGACCACTTGAAAATCAATTCAGCTCAGTTGAAAGGCAGAGAGAGAGAGAAGAGCCTAGCAAGCTCACAAGATTCACAGGCAGGATAACTGTGTGCAGAGATTGGTTTATGCATATGTATGTACGCTTGTGCCCTCCCATATGTGACGATTTAAGCACAAATGCATAATTGATTGTAAAGCCTTGGCATGCCGATTTCGGTTGCACAAACTGACTTTAACAGTAGCATAGACCAACCAGGTTAAGTTATTAAGATGGGGACAAACGTGAGCCAAATGGTAAGTGGCTTAAGTTCAAGTCAGAGCAAGATTCAATTAGAGATAATGCACATCTTGGCATTAGCAACATCAAGAGATATTGTAAGTTGTTTCCAAATTGTAAAATTTGAATAATTAATTCTTAAACATTGCCTGCTCTATCTTTTCAACTTTAGGTCCTTTCCCTTTCTTAGTTTATTTAATTAATGATTATATTATAAGCCTATTAATCACCTCTCGTTCTCGAACTTTAGTCTGTTTCTTGAATGCTGGTAGCTTTGTCCATGGCGGGTACATAGCAAGTACCTGTGCGCTGGCTCATGCCAGCCGTTCTTATATACACTCAAAAAATAAATCAGCCAAAGGATAAATAAATCAGCCAAAGGGTCAAAGGAGATTCACCATATATTTAAAAAAAAACTATTTCTTAAATAAGCACAATTTTTTTGAAATTACGAAAATATTTATTACAAACTTTCTAGTTTATATTCTTAATTGTAGAAAAGCATTTTTTAGATTTTAGAAAATAAACGAGAAAGCTAAATTTCTGGCCAAGACTGTTTCTCAGACCTATCTTTTGTATGACAGCGATACCATATAGTTGTCCAATTTACATAAATCTTAGCAAAATTATAAAAAAAAAGCATGGAAAATGTATGAATGCAAAGTTTGGAGACGTTTCCATTGAAAAGAAAAAAGATTTTCTCATTAAAACTAGTTTTCCGATCGATTGTTCCTATGGTAGCTATGAGATATAGTCATCCGATTCGGTCGGTTTCGATATATTAAGAAGACAATCGACACAGCTCGTCACCCTGATCAAGAATATATATAGTTAATGGGGACGGAAATGAATATTTCAATGCTTTCAAAATTTATGGGCACAATTATGATACCATTTGTAAGGGTGTAAAAACTAAAAGCCTTTACGTTCTCGGGGCTTTGTTTCTTTATTAATAATACTTCAAAAAATCTTTAAAAAAAATAGAATAAAAAGGGAAAGAAGTTATAAATTGAAAAAGGTTCCAGGTTGATGGAGGGAGCATTGTTAATTTAAAGGGTGCCTCCATCTTCTCATGAATTTTGCAATTCTAGTCACCAAACCAGAACAGATTCTTAATAAGTAAAGGCAGTAAAGAAGCTAGCTTTTTGAGATAATATCAAATATCAATATCTTCGCCAGCTGCAAAAGGTAGCCAAAAGTCAATGGATAAAAGTCTTAGTTTAGCGAGCCGATCGAAGGATAAACCAAAACAGAAGAGAAAAATAATATAAAAATAAATAAAAAAAAAAAACCGCACACAACTTCACTCGGCGACGTTCGCAGTCAGACTGTCAAAACTGAGGCCCCCAAAATGAGAGCAGCTGTGACGAGTACGTCACCTTAGAAGCAAATTCATTTTGGTGTCAACTTAGTAGTCCTTGATAAAGTTCTCATTCTACGTTTGTTATTATTTTTGCTCAAGTTTTCTCTTCCTGTGAGAAACGGTACATCATGAATCAAATAATAGTAGGTGCAATGCCGAAAAACGGATAACAAAATTGATTTGTTTTCATAATCATTTTTTTGCAGCTTATGTCCCTATTCTCTTTCAGCAAAAAATTTTTTTCGACTTTTTTTTTTTTTGCATTTTTTTATAGCTTGGACATTTAAGAATATAACCCTAAAAGGGTTTTTTGAAATTCGAAATACTTTAGAAGATATGGCCATTTTTGTGGGGTCATGTCTTCGCTAAAATAAGTAGTTTTTATGTTGCTTAGTTTAGAAGAAGGTGGTTTATATGGACCTGGCATCGCTGAATAATTTGGGTAAGTATTCCAAAAACAGTTTTTTTCTTTCATAAAAGACTGAATTTTGTTTTGTCCAAATCGCACAATTGGTGCCTCTTTAAAACTGCATTCCAACATTTTTGCTTTTTTTTTTTTTCGAAAAATAAACTTCAAACTTTGAACGCGTTTATCTCGAAACCACGTTTTTCGAGCTGGCGGCCACGATTCCGCCAGTTCTACTGAACCGATTTGGATGAAACAAAGTTTAATCGACGTAGAATTGTCACCATTCTGGCCCGTAGTAAAATAATGCGATTTTTTTTACTATTTTTTTTTACACTAAACTACAAAAAAAATGGGTCCAAATTCGATTTGTCAATTTCAAGTGGCCGCCATTTTGTCAAAAAAAATCGCAAAATTTTTATTTTACTACGGGCCAGAATTACATCTGTGCTGATCATAACCCTATATTTTTTTTTTGAGGGCCAACTTTGACGGTGCCGTCATCTATGGACAGCCCCTATATCGCGGCGAAAATTTCTTATTTTTTTATTTTTTATTTTTTTCATTCATTACTAATTCAATAAAAAAAACAAAATTCAAATATCTTTTTGCGTTTTCAAATGAGAATTTTTTCAAAAAAGGTCCAAAAACAGCAAGCTGAAGGAGAATAGGGCCTTATATGAAGTTTTTAATGTTTTTAAAATACTAAAAATCAAAATGTGTACATTGAGGCATGCAAATGGAAGCCGCCACACAAAAATGCAATTAAATTAGATTACATGACAATAAGGAAGATAGTGTCAAACCTGCTGGAACAAGTAGTTTGATGAAAAACAGTCATTTATATAAATGGGCGGACTTCATACATTGTTTTAATGGTCGATTTCTGCTTCATATATATAAAATAAATATAAAACATACGAGACATCTTCAGAACTGCATTAAAATGCAATTGTAAGTCCTAGTCCATGACTTTCAGTTCGATAAAATCTATATTTCTTTCTTTCATGTAGCACATACACTTTATGTAGAAAGTACATGTGACTCGACCTTTATGCTAAGTAAACCTGCGTTTTTTAGCCGGCTCGAATGCATTGGACATTCTGCGCATGCTGATATGAACTTTCCCAATGGTTATGCCACCGCAGACTATTGAGTTACATTCAGTTGGTAGTCTTTGATCGTTGATGATAGAGGATGGTTCCTCTTGAAACAGCTGTCCGATCTACCAGTCTCCTTTGTGGTGTTCGTTCTTTGTTTAAAGTTGTGCGAAAGTGAAGCAAAACTGCAGGTTTAAAGAAGAAAACATCTCAAATATTCTGTAGCCGAAATTATTTAATATTATGGCCGGTGCAACAGTGGAACTGGTCTCGGTTTTAATCGATTGCCTTGGAATCTTCTTTGTTTCTGTTTATCTGTACGCGAAAAGGGTGTCTATTTACTTTTTTTCTTATCCATTTTACAAAAAACAAGAAAGCTTAGCGAACTTCGTCTGAGCCGAAATTTTAATACCCTTGCAAGTGCTCTTTTTAATATTTTCAAACAATTTTTTTCCCACAACGATACTCTTTCCGACCGATCGTTCGTATCACGGCTATGTGATAAAGGCATTCGAATTGGACAAAAATTTGTAGAATAACGTAAAAGCTTGTCAAACAAACAACTACAAAATCTCGGGATGCTACCATTAAAAACTAAAAAGTTTTTCTAACTAAGACTGTTTTTCAGACCTATCTTTTGTATGCCAGCCATACCATATATATGTTCGATTTTAATAAAACTTGGTAGAATTATAAAAAAAACATAGAAAACCTACGAATACAAAGTTTGAAGACGTTTCCATTGAAAAGAAAAAAGTTTTTCATACTAAAACTTGTTTTTCGACCGAGTGTTCCTATGGGAGCTATGAGATATAGTCATCCGATCCGGTCGGTTCCGATATATTAGTAGTGTGCCTCAAAAAGAAGACTCTGTGCAAAATTTCAGCTCTATAGCTTTAAAAGTGAGAGACTAGTTCGCGTAGAAACAGACAGGCGGACAGAAGGACAAAGGTCAATCGACTCAGCTCGTCACTCTGATCAAGAATATATATAGTTTATGGGGTCGGAAATTAATATTTCTATGGGTTGCAAACTTCTGGGCACAATTATAATACCCTTTGCACCAAACTTCGAATTTACTGGTTTTTAATGTTTCTCCATGATTCTGCCTTTCTGTCATACAAAAGTACAGCCAGTAAAGAAGTCTTTTTGAGAAAAACTTGTTTGTTTTCAGTGGATATGTCCTTCAAAAAGGTTAAAAAACGTGCTGCAAGGGTATACAAACTTCGGCAGAGCCGAAGCTAACTTTCCTCTATTTTTTGATTTTCAAAGTACAACTTTTGTGATTCTACCACGAAATCAGAAGCGTCACTATTGATTTTACTACTTTCCAATTCAAAAGTGTCCGAAAATCAAAAGTAAACTTATTTAAGTTTTGATAATACGTTTAAATTACTTAAATAAGTTTAGACAAAGATGGAATATGTTGATATTACATTTATTTTTCTGCTCAGACACGAAAAATGTGGGTTCTCTCTCTTCTTGTAGCCCCTTAAGCGCATAATATTGTTTATACAGCCATGCTCCGGCATTCACGTATTTTTGCGAATTACGATTTCAGCAAATTCGTACGATTTCAATTTAGAGCGCTCCGAAACTCGCCAGTTTATTTCATCGATAATGTTCCATTTCCAACTTGTTTTGTGTCATTTCACATAACAAAAACAGCTGATGAGCGCCACTACTCATGCTATCGATAGTCATATATCGATATATACCATGGCCAAATCGCAAATTGTTGTTTTTGTGAGCAGTTTTCCATCTCGCTCAATTTTGTGTGTCTCTATTAAATAATTGATTAAAATATTGCCTTAGTGCGAATTGAGTGGGAGAGTCCCTAAGACAAATCTAAAAAGCTTAGAGAACTGAATAAAAATAGTTCCGTGGGCTGTCTGTTTGTGCATCAACCTATATTTTGCATTTACTTTTCATTTCACGGACTCAGATGTCGCCGGTTTAAAAACGGCAAAACTTTGCGATTTCCTAATGTCGGAGCACCAACTTTTACGATTTGGTGATCAAATCGCAAAGTTTTTGCGAAAGCGAAAATGGGACCATGGCTGATAGTTGCCCTCTCAAAATAATGCGATAAATGCAAACACACACACTCACAGGAAGTTGAGCACAAATAAGTGAGAGAAACTTTGCAATTTTTGTTTGTTATGTTTTTACTTTCGTTTTGATTTTGTTCTTCGCGCGCCCCTTTTCCTTGGGGCCGTCGAGCAAACGAATACGCTGCGTATACGTAATGGAAAATTATTTACATTTTGTTTTGCTTTAAAGAGAGATGCTCATTCTGTCTTTGGTTCTTTTGTTGCAGCTACCTTCCCCTTTTCTGTTTTATGTTAAATCTGTCAAGACCCAGGCGAAAAAGGAGAGAAAATGTAGACATGAAAAGTGAAAGTGGAGAAGGTACATAGGGTGGGAATGAGGGAGCAGGACGATGTTTTCCTCCTTTTTAGGTTGACATTTTGACTTATTAGCGATTGTTTAGAGTCGAATGGTTTTTATTTTATAAAATCTGCAAATTAATGACAAAATGTGAAATTTTTTAAAATTTGAAACAAACGTGATCTGCTTGCAGACTATAGATACTATATTTGAAGCTAAGTTGCTCTAACGCTTCTTATCTCGAAAATCTAGGTGTTTATAAGAAAATAGGGAAGGCTATCAAACATTTCTGGCCCTGAGTAAGAGGTATATTAAGGTCGTGCAGGGTCGTCTGTAACATACGCTCTCGCTTTTATTGTTCGACTCTTCTCTGACACTTGCTGTCAAGTGTACGTGGCATTGTTTATAACACACAGACACATACGAATGTAAGTACATCCATGACGAGTCTTTATATATGTGTATATATATTTTGACCACATGCTCGTCACGTTCAACTTGTTATCCTGTGCGCTTATCATGAGAATGTCTTCCATTGCTTTTACCTCAACTTTGATGTTGTTTTATTTTGGCTGCCTCTCTGTTTGTTATTAAGCTAGTTATTTGCTTTCGCTACTTTAACATGAAAGAAGCTAGCTAAAAAAATGAAAGTTAAATTTGGTTAAATTTGGCAAACATGTTACTCAAACGCCAAGTTTTGCTATCTAGATGTAAAGGGTGAATTTGTATTTAAAATTTGGTTTCGATTAAGCAATACAGGGACAGAATAGGTGAATGTAAAAGTAAAATATTTTACTGACTTTATTTGACCTTAATTTACCCCAGTGACCATTTCGTGTAACTACCTTAAGGAGTTTTCATTTCATTCAATTATTTTTCTGACCAATTAATGTTTGCTGCGACCTCTCCTTGCCACAAATTACATTGTAGTTTTCCTGCTACTTAAAGGGCACTCAAATGTCGTGTTTTTTATTGTATTTTTGTTCTGTCTAAAAAAGTCTTCGCGTGCTTTGAGTTTTCATTTTCTCTCAGTTGCGTGTCACTGCTGTCCAAAAAGAAAACTTATCCTACTCGTAAATATTTAGCTTCAACCTTTGTGCCGCTCCAATGGTAATTTTCACCTTTTCTTTCTTGTGAGTTTTTACTTGTGGCGTGCATTTCACGCCCTTGCGATTCGATTATGAAAGTTGAGCTTCGGCGGCAGCCACTTTTCAAGTACTAATTAATCAAATATTTCCCTTGTTCTGACATTGGCAGCTCCAACTTTAATTGAATTAAATCCATGACGCGGCAGAATAACAGAAAAGTTATGCAATAACATGGTCTAGCAAATTGAGCAAACAACACGCGAGCAACAATAAATACTTAATAAATTAAGCTGCAATCATAAGAGGTATATTTATATGCGCATGAATAGAAACAGATCAGGTATAGTTATTAGTTAGATATATAAAGAAATACTAAGATACTATTTAAATGTGCAAGTGGGTTTTCTCTATTTGAAATAAAATATATTGAGTGCTTTTGGATTTTATTCGCATAAAAGTAGGAAAGCAAGCCGATTGAAAATAAGAGCTGGTTCGGTTCAGTGGTACACAGAGTTTTTGAACGGCAGGTTCGACTTATTACTTGGATTTCGAAGCCAACTGAACCGCGCTTTCGTTTCGATTCACTTTAAATTATATATTTATTATATAATTATCTAATTATCTAATTATTTAATTATATATTTATTCCGGAATTATATGTTTATTCCGGACCACTTATCGTTTTTGCAGCAAGGCCTGATCTTTCCTTAAATGGGCACGCAAATTATTATATTTCACAAGTTTCGAAGGTAATGCCGGAAATTGAACCTCCGCAATATAATTGCAAAATTCTAGCCATACACCATACGTTACGACTTCTAAGAGAAATTATCACATGCTTCAAGCGGTTGAATGGCTTAATACTTATATACACAGCAGGTAAGGCAAGCTTAGCATTTTTAAGACCAGGAATTTTTGGAATCTATATTGAACGAGGGTTATTCGAGTATTGAATAATGTTCTTAATGGCTTACTAAGCTGAATGCTTCCTTCTCATAAAAAATATGTCTAAATTTACATAAAATATTTCGCTAAAATCTAAGATTTTTTACAAGCTTTAAGCCAAAAATTTGGATTTAAAGCGTAGATATTTCAACGGAATTTCAGGGGTTTTTAATCAGAAAAGTTTGAGCTTAGTGAGAACCTTATTTTTAACCGAACCGTTTCGAATCTGGAATTCCGACTTTCGGACCGTGAACCGAACCATGAACCGAACGTCATTAGAAATTATAGCTGCACCTGTTCCGAACCTTAAATATCGATTCGTGTGAATTAATCTGTTATTTGGTTGGTTTAGTGCGACTGACTCTTCAAATGGGCAGAAAAGTGAGCTAAAAGATATAGAAAAGCATTAAGAACTATTTATAAAAAGAATTTCCACTCCGCAGTAGCCTGTTTTTAAGCTACTCGATTCCCAAGCTTTTTAAATAGTTGTCAAGAGCAGCATTATATTGGTAACATTTTTCTACGAAAACTCCGAAATGGAACATTACTTAACAGTAAATTATACAAATATTGAATATTCCCATGTGTTTTACTAACCGATTCAGACCCAAAAACCACGCGATTCCCATACGAATTGTGTAGTTCTTAGGTCGAATGTGATTTTTAGAACACAAAAATGAATAAAATTGTATAACGCATGGACTGCACCCAGATTCGAACCAAAACCTTCTCCCAAAAACCTCGAACCTTCAATTTCCGAAGATTAATCATTGGTTAATTTGGGTTCGATCCAGTAAGCCGGAGATCAACATTTTATTTGTGGATGATGGACCTATTTTTATAACGTTGTAAATGAAATCAATGTCTGGACTATTCTAAAATAGCTGCTTATTGTCAAATAAAGTAAAACTGGTGCCAAATTTGGCCACAAAAGCTTGAATAGTTTGTTCGATGGGTCGACTATAAAATGGCTGTAATTTGCGAAATATATTTCTCACATAGAACAAATTTGGACAATAAAGTCAAATGAATTGCAAGCGATGTTTGTTTGAGGGTCTGTTCATGTTGAAATGGCAGACCTTACTGAGCATTATTGCTGTTGCCATGTACATCGAGTCAAAAAATGTACCTTCAAAATTCAAAAAGCCCAAAAATTGCTTAAAAAACTACTCATTTTCTCACTCACACATACAAAACTTGAGTTGCACACTTGCTTACATTTCGCCGGCTCTCGACTCTTAGCCACGTGCTTTTCTGCTTCTGTTTGCTTCCTCACAACTTTAGGTTTTGTTTTGCATCTTCCGTTTTGTGCGCATATTTCTCCATAGCATTACTGTTGCCGCATTCGTTGGCCCTTTCGTGTTCTTGGCAAAAGTTCAAAGATAAAGTTTGTGTTGCATTTTTGCTTAATGTTGATTCGCTTGGGCCTATTTTCTGAGCTCTGCCCCAGAACTTAAGCAATTTGCCGAATCCTCAGAGGCGCAGGCGCTAAAACTTCTATAAAATTCCTAAATAATTGATATAAATGATTTTCTCAGTTTTCATAATTTATTTGTCTTGCTGCTGGTACTGCTTTATTTAATTGTTTTTTGTTTTTTTTTGGGGTAGGTTAGTAAGCCCTCACCAAAGCAGCAAGCACATTTGCTCTTCTCCTCCCCATTTTTGTAGCGGGCTCTCTGTGTTTGTGTTGCCTTCTCTGTCTCGAACAGATGTTCAGGCTTCGTGCGCGAACTTCGGTTGTGAGTTGGTTTCACTACCATTTCGTTCCGCCCCTGCTTGGGCTTGCCTACTGTGGCATCCTGTCGTTTCAGTTGTGTGGCTGAAGCCGCTTTGTAAACATTTCCCGTTGTTTAACAACTACGCGTCGTCATTCTCTTCTGTCGTCACAGTCGTCATTTTTGTCGTCGCCGTATTTGTTAACGTATCCGTTGTTGGTTTGAGACTTTTTTGACTTTGGTCCCGACAAAACTCAGCCAAGCTGACTTGGATAATTGCAGAAAATTTTTAAAAAGTATGGATTTGTGAAAAAGTATCTTAAGTATTTTATTACACATACAAGAATAAAAAATAATAAATGGGCTTAAAAACCAGGGCTGAGAACCTGTTGTGAACAGAGCCGGCTCGAATCCGGAATTTCGAATTCTGTTTTACTGTGAACCGAACCAGTTCCGAACCTTAAATATCGGTTCGGCTCATAAAAAATGGTAGACATCAGAAATTTTGACCTTCTGTCTAGCGAATCCATCTGTTATCTGGTTGGTTTTAAGCGACTGAATCTTAAGATGGGCAGTAAAGTGAATTAAAAGAAACCTATTATAGCATTCAGAGCACTTTCAATATCCCCATCTATAGTAGCCTGTGTTTTTTAAGATCCTCGACTTCAAAGCTTTTTCAATGATTCACATTGGAAATGTTTGTCCACAATAACTACGAAATGGTATTTTACTTAATATTCAAATATATTTTTAATATTCTATATAACAATGTGATCCACAAACCGTTTATAACCCACAAACAAAACAATTTCTATTCAAAACACATAGGATTAAATTAACTTTTACAATTTTGTACGGTTTAGTATCTAAATTAATGCAATCCTTTGTTTTAAATTAATATTATGTGCAGCATGGACTAAACCAAGGTTCGAACCAAAACCATTTTCCAAAAACCTTGAACCTGAAATTTTTGAACCCTAACCATTGTTACATTTTGGTTCGAACCAGAGTTCCCGGAGGCAAGCTTCGACTACAAATAACATCTCCATTACATTTTTTTAAGATAATTAAAAACAATTACTCAAAACGATTTATTAGTGATCGAAAAAAGTAATTACTTTTGCAATTACTTGAATAGTTGTTGCTGTAAAAGGGAGATTTTTGAGTAATTGTACTTTACAATTTGAATAACTATAACTATCATAATAAAACGCAAAATTTAGTTGATTTAAATTAAGTATCTGGCCTTAAAGTCTTCAGACATGGCAAAAAACTTGGAAGTTAGCAATGCATAAATAAGAAGAAATCAAAGCATAATCTTTGCCCATCGGTTATGTTGAAATCATTGAATACATGTTAATTCCTTTGTAATCCCTTGTGCCATGACTTACTATAATGCTTCGGTTATCATAATTATCATGAATAATTCAAATTTTCAAGCATGACTACTTTATATAATTATTCAAGTAATTGTAAAAGTAATTACATTTTGAAATATTCGTTGAATACTTGTAATTTCAAGCTGCAATTTTGACTACAAATTAAACGCAATCAAGAATTAATTTCTAATTTTCGGAATGGTCATAAGTTATGTAGGGTAAAGTAATTAAATACTGGAAGTAATGATAAGATTCCAGCTCTGATATTTAGTATGTGTGTTTGTTAATCCAAAGCAGTTAATTTTGATAAATCTAATAAATTTTGTACATTTTATTTGTTTATAGCTATTTCATCAGCGAGAATAATATAATTCAAAAATGAAACCAAAAGAGATTTATTACATTCATTTACATATTTTATTAATTTGAACTAAAACCGTTTGTGATACAGAAGTTGTAGAATTCAATATATAGAAAAAGTTTTTATAACTTCAACTGAGGAAGCTCTAATTTTAACGATTTCTTTTTATGGGATAAGGCTTTTTAAAATCAACAAACTAACCGAATTCGGGTTTAGTATCTTTACTTTTAGATTTCTTTATAGTCTAGATTGTGTATGGTGAATATTGGGCAACGTTTTCCATTTGCTCTTCAAGTTGTGTACCACAGATTTTCCCACCACCCCTTTCTTCCCTCATTTACTACTTCTCAAGTAGCCCACAATTGTTGTTGACAATTTATTACCCAAACGTTGCTCAGTTTTAGGACTTTACTTTACTTAACTCTCACACCCAAACGGAATGGCTCAATCAATTTCAGGCTGGCCTTAATAGACCATAGCATTCCACCCCCCTCTTCACACAAAAAAATATTTGCCTATCAAATCAAACTCAGGGGCAACTGTGAGACCAATCAACTTTTTCTTCTTTACTCCCTTTCGGTTTGGCAGAACCTATTCAAAAGCGCCACAGCCTGGTCAAGGCTCAATAGCAAACCAAATTGACCAAAATGGGGCATAAATTGAACAGAAATCACAAAATTCTTAATTTCTCTCTCCCTTTCTGTATATTTCTGGATTTTATATTAAAATTGCATATTGGAAACAAACGAATTGAACAATTGACAAGGTAAAATTTCCTTGCAAACATAAGGATTAATACATTTGGTAGCAAAATTGTTGAAGTTGAGTGACATTTTGTTAGAGGCAAAAGATCAAACGATGAATGAACAGAATTAGCTATGATGAAGTTTGAATTCCTTAAATGTTGGAATAAGGGACAAGACTAAATTTCTAATTCTAAAAAAATGTTTATTAAAATTCTTCAGTTAAGACTTAAAGGTCCAAAGATGTGAACAAAAAATGTGCACTTTCGGCAAATTATACTTTATTTTCGTCAAGTTAACATTCTAAAATGTTGTCTTGCTTCAGTCCCTTGCAAATTAATTAACCAAGTTGTAAAATTTACATTTTAGTAGATGCCAAAAGCAGCAACAACAACTGCCAAACAAGCCATTAATAAACCAAAAGCAACTACAAGAAAACTTTGTGAAGTTGCACATTTTTCATCTCTTCAAAAATGTTCAATGAAAAATAAGCACAAAAATTGTTTAAACTACTTCAAGAACCAGAAAAGAACAAAACCAAGAGAAAAGAAAATGTAGCCAAAAGTTGAAGAAAATCAATAACAGTGAGAAATAGCATTGAGTATAAGCTTAAACAAAAGAAGTAGTCAAAGAGGCCTTGAAGATTTTGATTGCAATATTAAAATAAGAATTCACTTTTTTACAATTTTTTGTCGCCTAAATATTATATATCAAATATGCAGCCCACAGCTTCCCCCCCTCCCTACCCGTCTCTCACCAACCACAATGGGTTAATGAACTCAATGTGCGGGCCAGAGCCCAGAGGCTGGCTGATAGACAGAGAAAGAAACAAGCCGGCGCGCCGGCTGTTGGGCAAATGGAGCGAAGTCGAGTCGAAACTTTCGGTTTATGTACGTGCGGGTGTCAACAACTGCACAGCTGGGCACACACACACACACACACACTCGCACAGTAGAAGTAGAAGAAATAACAGTCATATCAGTTAAAAGAAACAGAAATACTCACAGACTCACAGTCCATCGGTGGGACAACTTTAAATGCTTTGCTGGAAAAAGAAATGTCAACACTAGAGCCAGAGCAGCCAGAGAAGGAGAAGAATGAGGAGCAATAAATTTTGCTCTTTTTTTTTGAGAATTTATTTTATTTTTACGAAATTTGAACGCTATTCCCTTTGTACTTAAGCTTCTTTACTTGTTGAGAATACGTTTTTTTTTGGCTGTCGACAGACGTTTGAATAATGTAAATAACAAGCAGCGATATTATTCCATTACAATTTAATTAGACAATTTTTAAAAGGCAATTTAAAACATCCAGTTGAAGAGTGAAAGTGAGATAGAAGGTGGCGTTTGATAATTAATTTACGGGCTGAATAACCGGAGTCACCCTAGTGATTCTTATGAGACAGTTTATTTTCAGTTAAGAACTGGCTACATACGGCTACAAACAAGCACTTTAGTTAGTAAAAACTTTTTTTGCAGCCAGTTTTCAATTTGGAAACTATCAAACAACATAATATTAACACACACACCAAATATACAGATAGCTGCTTGAAAAATCTATGAGAGTTGTGAACCAGGGCTGCCAACCAACCAAATATACCGAACCGGTTCGAGCTCCGAGTTCCGACTTTTATTATACTGTGAACCGAACCTTTTCCGAACCAATAATTTTGGTTCGGTGCAGCAAAAATGGTAGACATCAGAAATTTGTACCTTGTATCTAGCTACTTCATCTGTTATATGGTTGGTTTTAAGGGACTGAGTCTTAAAATGAGTAATGTGAAATAAAACAAGAAAGAAAGTCGGTCAAGCCCGACTATAACATACTCTGTACCAAGAAAATGTTTCTTTTGATCATAACTCGAAAACCGTTCATCCGATCTTCATTCCTTTGGCGGATCGATATTATATCCTAATAACTAAATATGTCCAGAAGGAACAAGCCATCTATCTTCAAAACTGTGGGAGATATGACGTTTTTTCTAAATTGCGGGGGCGGGAGGGGGCGTGGCCAAAATTGAAAATAAACTTGATCTGCCTGCAGACATTAGAAGCATATGTCCCATACATGTCAAACCTCTATCTCTTACCATCTCTGAGATCTGTGCGTTCATACGGACAGACAGACGGACAGACGGACATGACGGACATGACTCGGCTGTTGATGCTGATCAAGAATATATATACTTTATGGGGTCGGAGATGCTTCCTTCTGGATGTTACATACTTTTTCCACAAACTTATAAT
>JAWNNM010002837.1:0-25920 GCA_035044965.1 Lordiphosa andalusiaca
TTATCCCGCCTAGCTGCTTAAAATCGTCCCATCCAAGAATGGCATCGAATGATTTTAATGTGGGATGAAGGAAAAATTTGATTTTTTGATTTGATTGGCCAAATAGGATAGCCTCTTTATGGTGTGTAATTCGGTTGCTGCCTCCTACAGATACAGCGTCAAATGATTGATTATTTCTTTTGATATTCGTTACGTGCTGTGGTTGAATGTAGAGTCTGTTTGACCCAGAATCAATAAGAATTCTGAGTATTTTTCCTCCCTTAATTCTACATTCAAAGTATGTTAGAGATGAGCGTTTTATTCTAAAAAATGGATATCTGAGTAGACGTTTTGGTTATTATCGTCCGTGTTTTCGTTTGAGTCAATTTGGTCTACGAATTCGGCGAGAGATTGCTCTTAGTCTACTTGAGCTTCGACTTCCGCTAGCTGTTGTTCGTATTCAGTCATATTTGTAGATGATTCGTCAGGCCCCTCTTGTCCGTTGTCTGTATTCGACTGTATGTTAAAATTTCTTTGCCTTTTTCCGGGAGGTCCGGGAGGTCTTTTCCCTACGTCAAAGTTTGGTCTATTCATATAATCTACCTGCCTGGTTTGCATGCTTCTATCCACATCCATGGGTTGTGGTTGTGGGTAAGGTTTTGGTGCCATTGGGCGAGGTGGTGCGACCGGCTTTTGCAATCCGCCTTGGCGTTGGTGACCTATGTGTTGTTGCTGTTGTCCATAATTATTTTGGTAAGGTGTGAAACCTTGTTGAGGACCATGTTGCATAAAATTTTTTTGCGGTATAAATGGAATCGGATTTGGTCGGAATGGGTTATTTCCTACTCCTAACATTCTAGGCATAGGTGCTGGATTTTGATTTGGTGAACGAAACCCAGTGGGCTGTGCTCTAGTGGTAGCATGACTTGCTCGAAAACTTTGATTTTCGAGTTAAAGGCACAAATGCAATGCTTGAGGAAGGTCAGCGGGGCATGAAAGAGCCCGCTCAACAGTCGTGAGAGGTCCCCACGTAAACCGCGAACAAAGGTGTCCAAGGCTTTGTCCCTGTACAGTTTTGTCATTAGTTGCTCTGATTCTTTAGACAACTCCATGCAGCCTATCTTGTTTAGAATCAAGGACAGATGCATATAAACTGCTTGGTGGAAGTCTTCTACCGTTTGGGTGCTACCCTGGACAATAGTAGTCATTTGGTACTCCAAGGTACCCAAGTCTCGTTTATCGGCGTAATGTAAAGTGAGACATTTGGAGATGGCGCTCCAATTTAAAGGAACATTGTATGATTCTAGTGCCGTATCGGCATTACCAGTTATTTTATTTCGGATGGTATGTAATATACCGAAGTACTTAGGTGTGCCTTCCTGACCAGCATAGTTGGTAAGAATTCTGTCCACTAAATGTTTCCAGGAGCTGAACTCAGAAGGATTGCCTGAAAATTCTCGGAGGCACTTCACTACATCTGGTACTCTATCTAGGTCATTTAGATTTGCACGATGCTCTGGAGCGATTAGTTGATCCGTCACATTAAATGGGTTTTGGTTTGCATTACTGATTGCGCTAAGTAATCCTGGAAGTATTTGTGATAATATTAGGACCACTCTATTGGTTAACTCTTCCTGAGTTTCCATATTTCTGTTCGGTAAATATTCGGCCTGTATTTGCTCCTGTCGGTTCTGTATTCTTTGTTGATGTTTTAAGTGTTGTTGTTCGTCGAGGGATAAGTTTAATGTCTCTTGTGGGTTAAGAATGTGAGGTCTTATTAAATTGTTAGAATTAGCCATAGAGGTTCGAAGTGGTTTACCTTAAACTTCTAAATTTGGTTTAATTCGTTTAAGGTGTTAAAATGAAATTATTGTTAGGGAGAAAATAAATTTTGTTGGATAAGAAAATTTTTCTGTGGGTGCTAGATAAAAATCTAAGACAATTTCTTTTGGAAAAATGTTGGATTATTTCACTCAAACTTTCACTTAATATTCCATTTATAAATTTTTGTTAAAAGATTTGTATTCCGTCTTTAGTTTGATAAATTAATTTTTTTACTTTTTCAAAAATATTTTTACCTCTTAAATTCTCATTCTACTTTGTATTTTACTTGATTATTTAATTGGAAAATTTCCGTTTGTTAGGAATAGAGTTCAATTTTTCTTTTGCTTTTTATACTCTGTACCGTAGGTACATAGAGTATTATAAGTTTGTGCAAAAGTATGTAACATCCAGAAGGAAGCATCTCCGACCCCATAAAGTATATATATTCTTGATCAGCATCAACAGCCGAGTCGATATAGCCATGTCCGTCTGTCCGTCTGTCTGTCCGTATGAACGCACAGATCTCAGAGATGGTAAGAGATAGAGGTTTGACATGTATGGGACATATGCTTCAAGTGTCTGCAGGCAGATCAAGTTTATTTTCAATTTTGGCCACGCCCCCTCCCGCCCCCGCAATTTAGAAAAAATCTCGTCATATCTCCCACAGTTTTGAAGATAGATTTCTTGTTCCTTCTGGACATATTTAGTTATTCCGATAACTTATCGATCCGCCAAAGGAATGAAGAAGATCGGATGAACGGTTTTCGAGTTATGATAAAAAGAAAAATTTTCTTGGTACAGAGTATGTTATAGTCGGGCTTGACCGACTTTCTTTCTTGTTCCTTGGTGTTTTTGATGTTTTCGATTTTTTTTTTTTTTTTTCGTTCTTCACTTATTCACTAACTTACATTAAGATGGCCACCCTTCCTGGCGGTCCGGATTTCATCCTTTTTAGATATTGCGATCCTACTGGGGATCCTGCGACCAGCACTCCGTGAAGGTATCCTGCGGACGGACCTGACAGGATTGTGGTCCACCGATGGGCAGTTGAACAATTAAGTTTCTTACTACCTTTGTGTTACGATACCGAGAGGAAAAATTAAATTCACTCCGGATATCTAACTGCGATTTTCGAAACCGACCAAAGCGCGTCGTAGAGGCTGTTTTGTCCTATTGTCGCGTCGCGTACTTAGTGAACGTTTTGCCCTGTCGTACGTTGGCGGGCCCCACGTTGGAATGAAAAAACAAACAAATTTTGAAGAAGGCGAGGCATTCGTTTATTCAAGAATATTTTGTGACTGATTTTACTTATGCCAAACTAACCCTACTTAAGCTGTGGGTTGTGGCGGCGACGAAGGCTGCGGTGGTCAGCGGCGGTCAGCAGCGGCAGCGATGTTGGCGCGGCGGCGATGTTGGGAAAGCTTCTAGGAATTGCTTTCCACTTGGCTTGTGCAGAAATTTGATGACGGTGACGTTGGGAATGAATTCCAGCTGCACTTGGCGTGTGCAGGAAATTAGCCAGACGCAAGGTCGGCCTTTCTTTAAGCTTTGTTTCGCAAAGCGGAATTAATTTGAATTTTATTGTTAATTTGGGTTGATGCCCGCGATTGACATGTGTGGCAATAACTTATATGTTCATGATAGTTGCAAATTAAATGAGAATTCATCGAGTATGAATGAGTAAAGAATCAATTAAGGATCATGAATAAACGTCATATTAAGAAAATAATATAATAAAGTATGTTTGTTAAGATTGTAATGTACAATTCCTGCTTTTTGTTCCTTTTAAAATTGAATCGTAACGGTCGGTTTAAGTCAGTAACTGTCATTTAGTCGAGACACACACCCAGGGAAGATCCCGATTGCATCTGCAGGCTTACACCTAGATTAGCGAATGCTCTGCTTGCATTGGTCGGCCTTTGTTAACCTTTTCAAGGGCAAAGCTCTAGCCCAATAGGTTAGCTGTCATACCGAAAGTCAGGACTTGTTCTCACTGCTAAAAATTTTTTCCTGCCTAACATGGCATTGAGAAAAATTAACTATTGGAAAACACACTTTTAATCACAGCCATCCAGAGCTATTGCTTAATTTTACACATAGCAATTAAGATTGGCTTTTGATATTTTTGGGCAAGGTAAGAGAAAATTAAAGAAAATCTTTAATTTTTCAACCTAACCCAAATCTAAAATTTTCAGACCCACCCAAAAAAGAAAAATCCAGTCTCTGCTGAATGGGCTTTAAACCCCTTTTGCCCAGCAACAGCAGAAAATTTGCTTTTGCCCACTAGTTGACAAACTCTTGGCCTTAGCAAAAATCAGGTAAATAGTCCCGAAATGATGACGTAATCATCCAGAACTAATGTGATTATTTTCCTCAGGAGCTTGGCCAGATCAGTATCAAAACGTCAAACCTCAAGACCATCATTGCGCCAACTAGACAGTGCCAAGGTCATGCCAGGCATATCTTATTAATTTGCCAGAAGCAGCACCCCCCCAAGATCGCTGAAAAACTAGTGACGTGCAGTGAATTTTGTGGTCGAGTCCCTCTGTTCATACAGACACCGAAATAATCTTATCATAAAAGTCCAAAATTCTCCTTTGTGCATATTTTTTTTTGTACATTTTTTTTGGCCACATGGCAAGAGAATTTTTGTTCAATAAATTTTTTTTGTGAGTGGATAAATGCAGTGCAAATCTAAAATAATAAAACCACATTAACCAAGCAAAGTGTGTGCAATTTTCTGTGCCTAAAAATCCAAGTAAATACATATCTACATATTTATACGCATGTCCTCCGCAAGCGCATTTGTATGTCTGTACGCGTGTGCTAAGAAAAATGTAATTTACAACGAAATCGATCACATCATCATTTACATACATACAAACATCATAAAATAATTGATCATTTTTCACGTTTCATACATACATACATCGTCTCAAACCTACATTCAAGTGCACACTTACAACCATACAAATGTTTGACAAACTAAAGACAATCATTTTTACATTTTTTGGCTCAGTTAATTCCACACACACAGTAAAATTTTAAAAGTTTATAAAACAAAATAAAAGTCTAAAATAAATATCTTAAAATAAATAATGAAATAACTATAAATAAATAAAACAAACAAACAAACAAATAAAAAAAATTTCAAAAAATTTTGAATCATTTAGAAACCACAATTATTCCAAATTGAAATAAGTGTACATACACAAAAATAAGCAGTATACATACAAACTTTTTGGCGATCTCATACAAACATACCTATACATATACATGGTGCAATTTTCAACATTCAAGTCCTAGCAAAACAAAAACTAAACCATCATCGACCTTGGAGGCCTTCATCGTTACATGCATGGGTAAGTGAAACACATATCTACCTACACTGATCATTTCACCATGACCTATCCCAAAGAAGGATAGCATAAGCAAATCAAACAAGTGCAAACCTTTTTTTTGTTTGCTAGCATTGCTTGCTATCATATCAGATCAGCTGAAGGATCCAAGTTAGCTGCATCAATGCAATCACCTTGCCTATGCTTTCGCTCTTTTCTTTTGTTTTGAATCTAACTTTCGTCTAACTGCTTTACGTACAAAAGTTGGTACATCTTCATTGTTCACATTTATTTTGCATAGTGCTTCTAAAAAGTATGCGTACACTCATATATTAAAATTGCTTTAAAAATCAAAAAATTAACATTTCGCATAATGAAAATCATAAATATATTTGGATACAAAATAACTTCCCTGGTGGATGAACACACCTGTAGTTCAATACTCATAGTAGCGCTTAAGCTTACAGTAGGCACTCATACATATGAACCGAATGCACTTTCATCATTTACATTTAAATTTAACATCGAATATTATGTACCATGCATACAGTACATACCCGATATGAAGACTTCGACAGTATATTTTAATTTTAATAAATTTTTTTTTGAATAAATTTGTATGAATTAAACATGGATTTCTAAAGTATTTCTTATTCCTTATAGTAGTGATTTAAGGTTAGAATTAGTTTTATAGTAATACGTTGAATGGAATCGAAATGAATGTAATCGAAATATACGGTCACTCTACGACACCACTTGAATATAAAAAGTTATCCCCTTGAATTTGAGCGGATATTAGATCAAAAGTTATAAGTGAAATTCACCCCCTTTATCGAACAGAAACTTGAAGTTTGGACCAAACCACTACCCTCCTTTTCAGTTTTTTTTTTATCTATACTACATACATAGCGTGGCGGCATTCTTCTGCAAATCAGTCAAACATTTTTTGTGACCACAGCGGGTGGTAATTGGACGTAACCTTTTACAACAACGACCCCAAGTGTTTTGTTGCACAACCCCAAGGGTTTTTGTTGTTGTTAATCGCAATTATACCCCAAACTATTGTCATTCTTGCCAAAAATATTTTCATGCTTGAAATATATAAGGCTTCAATATATCATTCAGTCTATCAAGACTAAATAAGATCGCTTTTAATAGCTAAGCTGATCAAGCTAGTTAGAGCGGTTAAATTTAATTTGAAGTGTTGCTTTGTTATATTTGTTTGAATTATGAATTATGACTCTCTTCAGAGACAAATTTGGGCACCTTCGGGCTTGCTGATGCTGCTCGCTTGATTTTTTTGGCTGCATTGATATGTTATCTGTTGATGGAGCCAAACCGAGACCAGTTTTGTAATTAGGGGACAAAAAATAATATCAATATCAATTTAATCTGGGCTGGTTAATTTGATATTTTGGCAAATATCTTTTTTTTCATATTACTTCGAAACTAAAAAATTTCATTTTGTCCATAAAGAGAAAGGGACGTATAGAAAATTTGAAGTTGGAAAGAGACAAATGGTGTTTCATTTCGAAATATCAGCCAACGTAACGAATTATTAAAGTAGGCTCTGCGGCGTGTCGCCACAAATGTGTCCGATGATGCAGTCCGATAAGACGCCAGTCTATTCGTGTTAACAGCGAGAGGTCCAGAGTTCGATCCCCAGTCAAGGAGAGGTCAAGTAAATAAATTAATAAAATTAATGTATTTGTGTTTTTCTGATTCTCTAAAATTATTAATAGTACTTAGCCACTAAAAGCACAGAATGAAGTTCTATATTCAATATATTTTTTTTCTATTGTATCATAATGACATTATTAAATATCATTGTAATCTTATTAATATAGATTTGACATTCTCGAAAATATTCGTAACTTTGTAATATCGGCTTTTTTTGATATAAAAAAAATATAACATTGAGCCCCAGATAATACCATTTTTTTTTTTTGTGTGTGTCTATTATGCACCTTAACAGTTTATTGTTGATAGTTTGGCTTATGTTGTGGGAGAACACTATGTTGAATTAGAATTTCTGTTCACTTTGAATTTATAATTTTATGGATTACTATTCTTTAATCTGATCACGGTTATTGCTCTTATCATATTCTCTCTTCATCCTATTCGCCTCTCTCTGGACTTCATTCAACCATTGTTAAATATAACTTAGTCAGTAAGCATAGAACCGCTTAAGTGAATGTCCACCTATTCCAATTAACCTGGCCGAGATAGCGGCCAACAGTTTATGTATGGGTTTTTTTTTCTTCTGTATCTGTGTCCGACGCTGCTTGAAGAAAATTTTCGGTGGTTTCCATCTTTTGATGACCACTTGCACTTTGGCGTTGCCTTTTAACCGGAGGGTTTGGGGCTAAAGAGTTGGCTTTATTTGCTTGGTAGTTGTTGGGGAAGTTACCTGTCCAGAGGTAAGAACATATTATTAATCTGGCTCAATCGACCAATTTCGCTGACTCCGGCCAATCCGCTGGTACGGGTCATCCAATGTCATCATGGACCAACAAGCATTCCACTTTTAATGGACAAACACATCTGTCTTTCACAGCGTCATTTTTACAACTACGCATTAACTGGCAGAACTGCCAACATGGTTAAGCTTAAGAAATACCAAATAGACTAATGCTTCAACTTCCAACTTAATTATAGCATCTTTATCTTTCGCAACAACCTCCATCCAAGTATTGCACTCTTAAACGTATACAAAATGGGTTTCAATGCGGTCTATTTTTGAAAAGTGAGGACATTCGATTGAAAAAAATGGACAAAAACCCTGAGTATGGACAAAAATATGAGCAAAAAATAATGCAGTCACATATTTCCAAGGGGTATCTTAAGAAACTTAATTCAGCAGAACTGGAAATTCAATCACCGTTGATTTATAACCTTGCAAACTTTGGTGTACTTAACAGCAATAAGCCAGACAAGATTTGAATTGTGTTTGTCGCTGTATCCAAAATCACGGATATTGCCTGAATGATTTTCTTCTGCAAGAACCTGATCTTTTTAATCAACTATTTCGGTGCTTATAAATTTCCATAAACGAAATGTTTTTGCGGATCAAAATTCAGAAGTCTGACAGACATGCTCAAAGAATCTTGTGGCGAGGCCCCTGAAGAAAGGGCCCTCCTGATATGTACGAAGTAGAAGTACTTTTTTTGGAGCAAAGTGTAGTCCGAGAATTGCTCAACAGGTTCGAAACCGAAATGCCTTAGACCTTCAATACCAATATCCAAAAGCCTGCCAAGACATTGCATTAAAGCAATACATGGACTACTATTTGGCGGATTAAACGACGTTGAAAGTGCTGTTGAACTAATCAAGACGTTACATATGTTCATAAGAAAGGTGGCATTGAAATGTGTAATTGGATTTCTAATTCGCCAAAAGTTATGGCACAGAATAATGACTGAACCACTCCGACTAGCAACAAAAACAACAATTTGACTGAAGACCGCGTTTTAGGATTGATTTGAGACTACGAAAAAGACTTTCTTTCTCATTGCGAATTTCTTAGCTTGGCAAGACAACCTATAAAGCGCGACGTTCTTAAAAATCAAAATTTTACTGGGATGATTTTATTATATTCACTTTAGAGTTTATTTTTATTCCATCCTAGTGCTACAAGTTTAATAAACCTATCTTACAGCACTAGTCACACAAGTTGATTGTCATTTTTCTGAACTTTAAATTACAATTACAGTTTTAAATTGGAATGTTTAAGTTTGACAATATGTTTGTTAGTTTTTTTTGTTATATTTTAGTACTTAATTAATGTTATTCATATATATATATCTATTAGTTTTGTCTGTCTAGACCGCTCTCTGAAGATGTGCTTTAAGATTATTGCTGAAAGTTTGTGCGCCTCTGATAGTTTTAAGATTGTGTGGTAGGTGGTTTCAAAGTTAAGTTAGTTGTTTAAGTTAGTTAAGTTAGTTAGTTAAGTTAGTTGTTTTATTAAAGGTTGTTCCTAGGTTCTCAGCCTAAATTCGTCTTTACTCTTAGGGACTGGTATTATTTTCGAAAATTTACATTCGTTTGGAAAGAGTGAGGTAGTAATCGCTGTGTTGAATATGTGCGTTATATGGCTTATAAGGTTTGGCAGTAAGATTTTTATAAATTTGGGATTTACGCCATCAAGGCCCACAGCTTCTGACTTAGTTTTTCGAATTGAGTCGAGAAAATCACTAGGACTTTCACACTCAAATTCAAAACAGTTACAACAATTTTTGATCGAGGACGCGGACAAGTACGAGTTAAATGTAATCTCAGCTACGTTTAGTCGGGTGAAATTAAGATTTAGTTTATTTACATCGACATCATCTCTTATTATAGGCTTTGATTTCCCAATTCCTACATTTTTAATATTATATGTTTCCATCGTTGAGATGTACTTATAGCCATCTGAAACTTGTTGCAATAGATTGACCTTTTCGATTTAATGACCAAGTTATTCACTTCTCTTCGACTCGATTTAAATATTAGTTATAAACTTGGTATCCTGTAGCGTTTCCATTTGGCATAGGCTTTATCACGATTTTCAATAGCTCGCCTAATTTCGGCGTTAATCCAAGGTTTATCAGCTGCTTTTAAAGTTTTAAATTTGACAGGTACAAAAGTGTTATATAAATTGTCCACGTTGTTACAAAGTAAATCTAACTGCGAGTCAACATTAGGAAGCGAATAAATTGCGTCCCAATCACAAATTGAAAAGGGATTGTTTAGTCCGATGTAGTCAATGGGCGTTTTCAGCAGACAAATCCGATTCACGATTACTGATTTATGATGACCGATTTTACCTGCTGATTACAATGATTGCCGATTGCGATTAGTAAATATGACAATCATGTTTGCTGAGATGGAATCATACAAAATCTATGATTGGTGACAGTTTATTGGACTGGACCAACTGTTTACCCCAAAACTAAAAATTAACTGAGAACCTGACAGCATTAACAGCCCTTAAATATTGTGCATTAAATGAGTTGACGAAATATACTAAAGCAGAAAATAGCCTAACTTAGCAATTTGTGATATTCAGCAGAGAATCATAAGCAATCGCAAATCGAAAATCATTAATCATAAATCGGATTTATCTGCTGAAAGCAGATAATGTTTCGAAAATCTCTATATTGGATTTTCATTTACATAATAGGTCCTGAATATTAAATTGTATTTAGAGAAAGCAGGAACAAAAACTTGGTCATATAGGAAAACTTTCTGGATGTGAATAGACAAAGAAAACGTCAAGTAGGGTGTCATTGGTGTTAGAAAAGTGAGTGGAAATCAAACAGCTTACTGGTTTTAGTCCCTGAGGTTCCATTGACATCGAAAGATGCGATTCCTGGAGTAAGTTTCTGTTGAAGTCGCCAGCAATAATAATATCTGTGTACGTCAGGGACAAGTAACCTAGTGTGTCTATTACTGTAGAGAAATCTATATATTTATGTGGTCTGTAGGCACAACCTACTAGCATATTTAAGTAAATGTCCACATTAGATAATTCGATGAACAAATATTCGATTGAGCAATCTATGGGGTGTTTGTCAATAACTTTATATTTAAGACTTTTATTAACAGAGATTGCATCTCCTCCTGCATAGCCTACACGATCAAAACGGAAAACATTGAACCTACTACATCCAACCAACAAGTCAATTATTTCTGACATAATCCACGTTTCGAACACACAGATCTACATTTACATTCTTAAATTTTCCTTGACTAGACTTTGCGCTTTAATATGACATATATGGAGTCCGGTATTCTGTTTAGTGAGAACCCTAACCACGGCATGGCAGTTCGCTTTGGTGGTATCTATATTAAAGGTCATATTGATATTACATGCACAAAAACTATCAAATGCACACGTACATAATCCATCCTAAAGGAATAAAAATGTACAGAGCACGCTCTAAGTGATAAGGCTACAAATAAATTAATAAAGAATTAATAGAATTACGCTTATAACTAAGAATAAAAAGTGTATCGGAAACTGTTCGCTTATTTTGATAGAAATTTTAATTTCGAAACGATTGGCTTTCGGCCCAGCATGTGACGGCCAAGTTTTATTTTTGTGTCCGCCTGTATTCAGAAGCTGCTCGAAGAAGTGTAAGCTTATCGTTCAGGTGTTCAAATTTGATAATAGTAATTGGGTCAACCACTGTGTTTGCAGTGCGATATAGGGGCGGTGTTACTCTCAAAGAAAATGACAGCTAGCTAAAGAGATTCTTCAGTGATTCGCCATTAGTGCAGGGCACACCATGTTAGCCTGTGCAGAGAGCTTAGACTCAAGTTCGCCCACCTGGATCTTCAGTGCATTGCAGGCACTATCCATGCTGGTCTGAGCAGCCAGCTTAGATTCAAACATGCCCACTTGGATCTTAAGAACCTTGACGTCCGAAATATCCCGCTGCATGTCTACGGCAATGCTGTTAAGCCTCTCGGTGAGTAAGCGCTCCTCGGTCTCACTCATCTTAGCCGTGATGACCTTGTTCTTGAAAGTGCTGGTTGATTGTCTCGTGAAATTTTGAAGGAATGGCATTGGCTGCCATCTTATCCCCATTGGAGTTTTCACGTTGACGTTTTGGTATTGGCTTCATGGTGATTTAGGTTTTTTTTTTTTTTAAGTCTTGTAGCACAGTGTACAATAAGTTTTTGTTGCAGGGCTTAAGCTGTGAGTGGGCGGTTACTCAGCTGAGAACAGAATCCACTAATGTTTCTCTCTCTCTCACACATGTTTTAGTTATGTTTATGTTTATTAAGGTTGTAATTTGTCAACTTCGTGGCTGAGATTCGGCGCTTATAGATTTTTGAGTCCAGAGAATTAAATTTTTCGGGTGGAAATACTCGTATGACGGGAGTTTATTAGTGGAGCGTTTGGTGATGCGTCCGTTCGGTTCAAAGTTCAAGTACACGGAAAACATTTTGAAATTTGTGAAGAGTTTAAGTAACTCGTTCAACACAATAAGCGACTACATTGCCGATTAATGAGTGTGACATTCAACAGCATATTTTTTGGGACGCCCCAAAATACTCATACGCGGCTTGCGTATATCTGAGTTTCGAGTTTGATGGACAAGTGGAGTGCATTTTAATAACTGCTAAGTCACGAGAAGCACACTTAATTTTAATGTATTTATTATTCGGCAACAATAAACTAAAATAAATATTAGAATTTGGTTGTGGGGTTTGCTCAAAACTTTGTTGATAATTTCTCCGTTTAATTCCCTCTGTCTGTCCTTATGAACGCACTGATTTAAGAGATGGTTACAGATAGAGGTTTGACATGTATGGAACATATGCTTCTTATGTCTGCAGGCAGATCAAGCTTTATTTCCAATTTTAGAAAAGACCCCTCACCCCTCAATTTAAAAAAAAAGTCATATCTCCCACAGTTTTAAAGATCGATGGTTTGTTCTCTCTAGACAGTCTAGTAACCATAATAACCTATCTATCCGCCAAAGGAAAAGTAAGGATCTGATGAGCATCAGTCATTCTTTTTTGGTAAAAAAAATCGCGAAAATGAGTAGGAAAAAGTTTATTGACGAGAAAATGGTTCAGGCCGAGTCGAAGAATTGTGCAAGAAATTTGCAGAGCTTTTGAAAACTGGTGAGGTTTTGACTTAAAATGTAAATTTTATGGGACTTTAAATTGGGATCAGGGGACCGTCGGAGTTTTCCGAATCTGTATTTTCATTCGCAATTCGTATGTTGTTTCCATTTCTGGGTTATTGTTATATCTGTTGTTGTAATTATATCTTGTTTGTAGCGGGGCGGATTATTCTTAATTGCTTCTTGATTCTCCGTTTTTGATGGATTTAACACTGTTTTGAGTTTGTGGTTTTTCGTATATGTTTATTTCATGTGGGCGGCTTCATGTACGTGTGTGTCTATTCACTTTCTTTTTTCAACTAACTTTATACAGCGAGCTTAATTCTAGCAAATGCTAAGCTTATGCTAAAGCGTCAAAGCTCTGGTGGTGGATATGAGCCAGCCTGTTGTGCAGCATACTTTGCGGCATAAACATCCTCCCCCCTTGCAGTATAATTGCGAAAGGAAAAGGATTACAAGGAATGGATCAGACCGCGTTGAGGAAAAAGATGAACGGAGATTCATCGGGTGCAGTAGGGTGTCCCAAAAAAAATTTTCTGCAAGCTTATAGAGTAAAGTATTTTTGAGATTTTTTTCAGATTTTTCGGAAGACGTTTAGAGGTCGCGCAAGTCGCGTTTTCACCAAAAATCGAGTATTCCGTAGTGTTTTTGAATTTTACCAATTACTAGGTCAATAAGCACGATTTCTGAGTTTTCAAATCTACATCTTTAAAGCAAAATGTCCAAATTTTACTTTTATGAGCATAAACCATAAACTTTTTCTTTGCTATTGCTCATTTAGGTACCATTTATTACATTTTTTCGTAATTTTTTCATAAATTTTGTTAAAAAGGCATTATAACTTTTAAAGTTTCTATGAAAACTAAAAAAACTAGTGATGCAGTTTAAAAGGTGGATAAATTTTGAAAAAATAAAGAAAAAACAAGAAAGAAAGTCGGTCAAGCCCGACTATAACATACTCTGTACCAAGAAATTTTTCTTTTGATCATAACTCGAAAACCGTTCATCCGATCTTCTTCATTCCTTTGGCGGATCGATAAGACATTAGAAGACATTAGAAGCATATGTCCCATACATGTCAAACCTCTATCTCTTACCATCTCTGAGATCTGTGCGTTCATACGGACAGACAGACGGACAGACGGACAGACAGACAGACGGACAGACGGACATGGCTATATCGACTCGGCTGTTGATGCTGATCAAGAATATATATACTTTATGGGGTCGGAGACGCTTCCTTCTGGATGTTACATACTTTTGCACAAACTTATAATACTCTATGTACCTACGGTACAGAGTATAATAAATTGAATTTGGTTTTACCGTTCCAGAGTTATGCGCTTTTAAAGCTTTTTTCATTGCATGAATCTAATAATAATTTTTACAAAAATGCCCATAATTCGTGAACCGAAAACACAATTTATTATAATTTTCGATCTACTTTAAAATTTTTGTCGCTTTGTGTTGCTAGTACAAATGCACCCATAGAACGCGAACGTTAGTCACACAGTAAGAAAAACCCGAGAAGCGAAGGTGCCTTGAAATTATTGTGAAATTGAAATAAATCAAAAAGCAAAAGATCCCCGTTATTGCACCAGTAAGTTTAAATTCTTAAGGAATAGTTAAAATATTCATCACAATTTCATTTAAAATAGATATGCCTTTGATAAAAACAAGGAGTGTGTGGTTTGTAGGCAAAATGATTGATGCCCTTGATCCTGCCAAACCGCCGACGAAAATGCAAATACTAATATAATAATATAATATTATGGCAAAGAATTTAAAAGTTTTGTGGAAAACCAATCAAGAGACCCGTAGCATTTCACGCGAAATCGTAAGATTGCACTCAAAGTGGATGTCTTTGAATAAATGTAAATATAGAAAAACAAAAACCGAAATCAAGAAACGAAAGAACTTCTTGCTCGACTTGAAGTGCTTGTTCGTCAAAATTGCACAACCTAGCGAAATATCTGAGAAGTCAATCCGGGTCCTGAAGATCAAATCAAAATCTGTTAAAAACGAAGATAGCTGCAGCGTTAATAGCAATGATTCGGACGATTCAGACTATAAATCAGTGACAAATTAGTGCACAAAGAACATCTAACTTTGCAATGTGCAAGTCTTGACAGAGCCGGAATTAGTTGCCGTAAAGCTTCGCTTATATTGAAATCCAGCTTTGACCCTGAACAAAGAAGCGCAAAAGTTGCTTGCTCAAAAAGTTCGATTTGGAGGGAACGAAAGAAAAAGCGACTGATTGTTGCAGAGTCTATCAAAAAATCGTTTCTGGGCTCAAATTATATAACAGTGCATTGGGACGGAAAAATAATGCCCGACTTAAGGAAAAAAAAGAAAAAAATTGATCGGCTCTCCATCAGTGTCACCGGAAATGCAGAATACAAGCTTCTGGGAGTAGTACCACTTCCATCAGGAAAAGGAGAAGACCAAGCCGAGGCAGTATTTTAAATGCTAAAAACTTGGAATCTAACTCAAAATATCAAGTTTATGTGTGCAGACTCAACAACCTCCAATACTGAACGTCGAATTGGGGCAGGTGTTTTACTTTGCCAAAAACTAAAAAAAGACCTCATATTTTTGGCATGCCGCCATCATATATTGGAACTTGTTGCTGGATCAGCGTTTATGGCGCTTGATATTGAAGAGCAGATTACTTCTCCACAAATCAAAATTTTCGTCACTTTTCAGCAAAGGTGGGAGTCCATTGACAAGAAAAATTATCCCGAAAATTATCAAAATTATCCCGAAGTCCGTACGCAAAGGCTTGATCAATTTTATTAAAAGGCAGCTTGAGGAAATGCAACCAAGAGAAGACTATAAGGAATTGCTTCAACTGTGCCTTATTTTTTTGGGTGATACACTTCACCCCTATCCGACAATAAAAGCACCAGGAGCCATTAATCGGGCTCGCTGGATGATGAAAATTATATACTCGTTAAAAATATGCATTTTCAAAACCAGCTAAAATCTTGCATAGACAACACAAAAATTGATGCCTTGCTGGAATTTAACTCATTTATTGTGAGAATATATATTACAAATTGGTACCTCTGCCAGTGCCCTCGATACGCTCCTCTCAATGATCTAAATCTATTGAAGCAATTGGATAAATATAAACGCTTTAATGAAAAAATTTCACGCGCCACGTTGAAAACTTTTCTGAGGCATTAGTGGTATTTATCAGGAAAGTTGGCTGCCTTAGCGTTTTTTGACGAACGTATCGACACCAAAACAATTCGATTAATGTTGAAAAACTTGGAAGCTCCAAATGACGACAAAGATTCAGCTACGACAGGCTTAACTGAAGACACGCTGCAAAATAAGCAAATTAAGGATTTCATTTCCAAAGTCAGCCTCACTTTTTTTGAAGTCTGCAACATTTCGATTGATTTCTTGCAAATAAATCCAAAAATATGGGAAACCAACGAATCTTTTCAAGAGGCAAAAAAGAAAGTACAGCAGTTGCAAGTGGTCAATGATGTAGCAGAACGTGGTGTGTCATTGGCTAATAACTATACTAATATCACAACTTCGGAAACTGACTTTCAAAATTTATTACAGAGCATAGAGCTGCATCGCAAGAATCATAATAAATAATTTAAAAAAAAAACACGATTTTATTTGTATTTTTTGGATGAAAAAATCTTTAAAAGCGCATAACTCTGGAACGGTAAGACCAAATTCAATTTTTTTTCCTTTATTTTTTCAAAATTTATCCACCTTTTAAACTGCATCACTAGTTTTTTTAGTTTAACAAAATTTATGAAAAAAATACGAAAAAATGTAATAAATGGTACCTAAATGAGCAATAGCAAAGAAAAAGTTTATGGTTTATGCTCATAAGAGTAAAATTTGGACATTCTGCTTTAAAGATGTAGATTTGAAAACTCCGAAATCGTGCTTATTGACCTAGTAATTGGTAAAATTCAAAAACACTACGGAATACTCGATTTTTTACTCAAAACGTCTTCCGAAAAATCTGAAAAAAAACTAGAAAATACTTTACTATATAACCTTGCAGAAAAGTCCGGTGCACCCGTGAAAATGCAAAAAAAATTTTTTGGGACACCCTAGGGTGCAGGTACCAGAAAGGACAATTCCGAACACAGTGTTCTGCGCCACCGGCAATCCATCGTGGCCTGCGATTACTCCCAAACGTATAATGTCTTGGTAAACATCTGCACCCAGCACAAGAGAAATCGTTCTTTGTTGGTTAAAGAACGCGTTGGCCAGCGTTATGTTGGAAAACTCCTCTTTAATATGCTAGCCCACCGGTTTGGAAGGCGTCTTTGTTTGAAGCTGAGGCTCAGCTTTTAAAACGACTTCCAGCTTTACGCCGCCCTCATCTATCTTAGAACGGATGAAGGCTGTACAAGCACCTTCTGCACCAATGCGAGTGACGGAAAACCCAAGGGCCGTTGTCAAAGATGCATTGATGCGACTTAACGGACTGCACGGATTAATAAGTGCACAAATCTCGAAGGTCTTGTCGCCTGAGTCAATCAACACCAGTGCCGTTGGAAGGATACTGGTGCTCTTCAGCTGGAGAAGCGATGCGAGTGACGTCGTGGGGGCAGCGGATCTTGAGCGCGATGCCGCTGGTGGCGAGCATTCCCTGGGTCCTGGAGAACGATTCCTGGTTTCGAGTGAGCGTGTCGTTGGCCGAGAAGCGTGGGATTGTTCGCGTGTGGTGATCCTTGCCACATTCACCACATCTGTCGACGCTTCTGGACGAGCGACCGGAGTGCTGGTGTGCCAAGCAGTTGGGACAATACTTATTAATAAGTACTGCCCTGAGGCGCTTTTAAGCGTTAAGTTTCAGGAACCGCTTGCACTTCCTTAGGGCATGGACTCCGCGACAGACCCGACAGCGGAACGAGTTTACTCCCTTTTGGCGATTGGTATGAGTCTGAGCTGCACGTGGTCGACGTGTCATGATGAAAAGCTGTGATGAAATGTTAAATTGCGTATTAGCATGGTGGATAAAGATACATAGTACATAAAACACGTATGTTAGTGGGACTCCTGGACGTGGACATTGGGTTCTATGGAGAGTAGGATAAGCTTGGCCACTGGCCTCATTATGGTACCGCGAGTGGTCAGGACATCTACCACACGAACTCTCTCATCAGCACCAGGATAGGTTTGCAGGATTCTACCAAGTCGCCATTCATTGAATGGTAAGTTATCCTCTTTGATAACAACCATATCGCCCGCTTGGAGGTTTCTCGTTGGTAGTTGCCACTTATTTCTTCTGTGCAACTCCTTCAGATATTCTTCCTTCCAACGGAAACAAAATTGATGGTTCAGAGCCTTGAGGCGTTGCCATCGATTAATGATGAAAATAGCCGTCTCCTTAATTTCCGGCTCTGCTATGCTTAGAAGAGGACCATCAATAAGGAAACGGCCTGGACTGAGGGCCAATAGATCAGTCGGATCCTCAGACATAGGCGAAATTGGTCTTGAGTTCAGACAAGCTTCGACTATTGATTACAAGGTCGATAGTTCTTCGAAAGTGTACTTGAAAGAGGAAGTGGACTTGTAAAAAAGCGCCTTAAAGCTTTTCACACCAGCCTCCAACAAGCCACCCATGTGTGGAGAACTAGGTGGATTAAATCGCCAGGACAAGTTCTGATGGCTTTATGTGGACGTGACACTTGTTTTAGCTGCCTCTATGAAATCAAGAGAAAGTGTTTTCGATGCCCCACAAATGTTTTACCGTTGTCGGAAAAGACTTGCTGAGGGCAGCCTCGACTCGCCACAAACCGAGCAAATGCAGCTAGGAATTTTTCAGTTGTGAGATCAGAGGTGGCCTCCAAATGGATCGCCTTCGTGCTGAAGCATACGAAAACACAAACGTACCCTTTCGTGATGAGGCATGGTCGACCCGTGTAGTTTTTAATATCGAAAGGTCCAGCGAAGTCGACACCTGTGTGAGTAAATGGTCGTGAAAACGTGGTTCTCTCTACAGGTAAGTCCCCCATAAGTTGGGTTTGTAACTTCTTACGATAAACTACACATGCTCTGCAGGAATTAATCGTACTCTTGACAAAATTTCGAAGCTTTGGAATCCAATATTTAGCTCGGATGAGCCGCATCACTAATTGATTTTCGCCATGAAGTGATATGCGGTGTGTAGTGATATGTGAGGAGCCGTGTGAAAGCGCTTGATTATGGGAGAATAATCGGATGACGTTCATCATAATTTAAAGATTCATATGCCCTCACAACCGCATGCTCTCATGACTCCCTTTTGGCCTAGAAACGGATTAAGATTGAGGATACTACTTGACGGTGGAAATGTCTGCTTGCTGATTAAACACTGATACTGTTTGGAATACTCTGTTTGTTGAGTGTAAGCAATAAGACGCTCTTGGGTGTCCGATAGCTCGCTTCAGCTGAGCTCTTTTGGAAATTGAGCATTGGGTTTTCGACAACGCTTGAGAAATCGGAACACATATGCTACAACTCTGAGTGTTTCACCTTTGATAAGTTGCACTTCAAAGGGCGTTGTTCTAAATCCGTCTCGCAATATCTTGCGGAAGTTGCAACCATTACGGTCCGTGCCACCATAAACTGCTGATAGCCAGATCTGTTGGTGCTACACCTCTGCTAGCCAAATCAGCAGGGTTATCTTCTGATCTTGTATGAGACCATTTGTCTGAGCTGACGGACTGTGTTATCTTGGCCACTCTGTTAGCCACGAGGGTCGTCCATTTACATAGAGACTTGTTTGGCCATGCTAACACTATAGTGGAGTCTGTCCAATAGTAAGATTCGTACTTTTCGACAGACAGATGTGGAAGGAGTGCCGCTGACAATTCAACCAGAAGAACAGCACCGCACAACTCTAAACGAGGCAAAGAGATAGTCTTCACGGGAGCGACTCTGGTCTTAGCGGTAAGCAAATACATTGAGACTTCGGAATCAGTCTCCATACGAACATAAATCGCAGTACCATAAGCGCGTTGGGATGCGTCACAGATTCCATGGAATTGCAATTTAGCCTTGGGATAAAAATGAACCCATCTTGGAATTCGAATTTGCTTGAGAAGAGGATAACTTTGAAGAAAGTCTTGCCATTTTAGGAGAAGGTCACTTGGCAAAGTCTCATCCCAACCAAGTTCTAAGAGCCAAATTTCCTGCATGAAAATTTTAGCTCGGACAATAAATGGAGCCAGTGGGATAGGACCTCCCTTTTTGTAAATGAGGGCTTTATTTGTATGTCAGATGGTATGAAGAAAAACTCGTCCGTGTTTGCTTGCCATCGGACTCCCAAGGTCTTTGCCATGCTGACATCAATCTCGAGGAAATCGGCACAAAGTAAGTGGTCCTTCGGAATGTCAATTAACACATCCTTAGTGTTGGACGTCCACTTTCTTAATGGGAATCCCGCGCTATTGAGAGCCGAGCACAGTTCTTTTATCGCATTTATTGCTTCTTGTTTCGTGTGTGCTCCGGCAAGGACATCGTCAACATACATGAAATTGGATATGATGTCGCTTGCTCGGGGATGCTGCACCTGCTCATCTTGCGCAAGTTGCTTTAGCACGCAAATAGCCAGGAACGGAGCACAGTTCACACCAAAGGTGACTGTGGTTAGCTCATAATCACAGAGCTCGTCATCTTTGTTTCGGAGGAGAATTCTCTGAAACTGTGTCTGCTTCGGATCATGGATAATCTGCCGGTACATCTTCGTGATATCGGCGATAAAAACGTATCGGAAGAAACGCCATTTTAAAATCTGAATAGTCAGATCAGATTGAAGGACAGGACCTGGATGTAGGATGTCGTTTAGACTTTGGCCATTTTGTAACGTACAAAGAGCACTTCAGTCTGCACTATGGCAGGCGTCTCTCCTGCCGGGCGTTTTCCCCCCATATAAGTCTCGTCTTGGATTCTTTTATCACGACTAGCAAAAACAGCCTGGGGGGGTTCGTTGAAACTTGTATAGAGCGCATCCGAAGAAGTAGTTACTGTATATTATTAATCTAAGAATCCAGCCAATCATAAAAAAATTAACAAAAATCCGGGTCTATTGTTGTTGACTCTAAAAATTTACAAAAAAAAAATGTCCAAGCCAAAACCAAGCTAAATTCCAGGATCACAATAGCTACTGCTTAGATGTTATCGCATTATAGCGTCAGTACCCTCCCTACCTTGAGCTTTCATTGCTATCAAAATGTTAGAAAACTCCCAATCTCAAACATTGTCTCATTTTACTTTCCAGGAAACATCACAAAATAGTTTAGCAAATCATAATTAGGTTTATTAACGGAGACCATTCACTAAAGCCGATAAGTTTCTTATAAAAATTCATTTAGGTTTCTTTTCGTTCCGCTAGGGTTTTATAACATTCATAATCCTAATGGTAATTTCAATTCAGCACCCAATAAATCATAAGGACAGTTTGCTTTCTTTTTGGTCCAAATACTTACAAGCTTCTCAAAATGCAACTTTTTCGCCAAATGGTCAAGTATTTTGTGGAAGAAAGTATAAATGCCTGTTCCGAACTCCGAAACGATTTTCCTGTTAATGTTTCTATTTCGAAATTAGGTTGTATAAATTTAATTATAAGTGGCAAGGAAATCTGTGGTTATTAGATTAAGTCGTCCTTTTATATCGAATTGAAACCGTGCGTATATTTGCCACCTTCTATACATTATACAATTCGAATGGAAACGTTACACGAAAATCGACTCGAATTTCGGAGCAGAGCTGTAAAATAATTTTTAAGGAATCAATCCGGATCTCAATAAATTTATAGTTCTTTTGACTCCTTAAAATTTGTTTGCCTCCGCATTTGCTTTTTACACCTTATTTTTAAACTTTTTGAATCCAGTGCGGACCTCTTAAATGTAATTATCAAAGGTGTAGCCCTCGACCCGTTGAGATTCTGCAAAAACAAATTAAGATTTTTATCAAATGTGTGAAGATATTAACTGATTTTTGCCGACTCGAGATAAGGTAGAATAAAGGGAAACAATCTATTTTGATTATTTTGTGATATATTCAGTTGCAAATTGGGAACCGACACCATGACAAATTTCAAAAATATACTTAAGTCATTTAGTCATTAATTAAAAGGAAACAGTTTAGTTGACAACAAACGAATATATAGGAAAAAAATTGTTTGCCTTCATTTAACCTGATTTCGAGCCGAATAATATCTATTTACAATAAGACTGATCAACAAACAAAAGGACCTAGCAAAATAAGCATACAAAAGTTGCCATCTCTCCCAATTACCAAATTTAAATAGTTGATTACCATCAATGCGAAAATCACTCTCCTCAAGCGATATCATGTACAATTACCGATTTCCTAAAATTTTTATTACAAATAGCTTTGTGTAGCCAAAAACTGTAAGTAATTTTTTTTAACTATACTTTAAAAAAATTTTACTCGCGAAGCATATTTCGGGACAATGCTAAAAATACGTTTACATCTGAATGAGAAACAATTTTTGGTTTGTTGCGAATTGGTTTTCCGCCGACTCAAAGTCATGTGAATAAAAACACAGAGAGATGCCGTTGGTATTTAATTTTTAATTTTATATAGTTGAAAAGAAAATTTTTTTTCACCAGACCGCGGATTTTGCATATTTTCAAATCGATTTTAATCCTAGTAGACTAGGGCGAATGTATTTTTAACAAATTTGTTCACTGCATTTTGCGTATTGCTGACGTTCCAACTTATTAAATAATAAATTAAGTCATCTTGATATTGAGTGCTGATTTTTTGGCGTTTTATTAACGTAAGGAGTCATCAAGTCATATAGTGTTGAGCACATTTACTTCGGGTTACTAGGATTAAAATCAGTTTTAAAATATGCAAAATCCGAGGTCTATTTGTCACGTTTGGGCTTCGCTTTCAATTACCGAGCAATAACTTTTGAAGTTTCTTTTATAGGCAAACTTTATTTAAGTAATTTGATTTTACAAAATCAAACAATTTTCTCTTAAATTTTGCATATTTGAAAATAAAAATAAATAATATGATTCACTTCACGAAATTAAGCAAAAATAATATACATCTTTTGCTGGATATATTTACGTGTCGCGCAATGTATTTTTTTTAAACATATTTAAGTGTCGCGGAACGTATTCACTTATGTTTTGTTTTTTTCACTTGTATTGCTGGATGCCACCAAAACGTTATGAAATATATTTAAATATACATACATATATATATATGTGTGTGTTTATAATTGAACACTCACCAATGTTGAATTATGTTGATGCTTCTCTTTTCATCTTTGCTTGGGTTCTATTTGTAATTGTTGAATTTGTGGTTGTTGATGCGGTTGTTGTTGTCCCGAGAATAAAAAAAAAGAATTAACAAACGTTGTCACAACAGCATGTTAAAATTGCTTACCTAAATTGATTGTTTTACAAGAATTTAAATGTTTTTATTTTCGCTCACTCACTCACGCAAACGCTACGATCGACCGCGTCGGTTGCAATGCCAAAAAAAAAACTCAAAGAGAATAGACAAAGCAGAGAAATGCTTATAAAAACATATTTTTTTTGTTCTTTTCTGTTTATGACATACCCGCCGTTAACTTACGAACTAAGCGCACCAGAGGAACAGAAATTAGAGGGGGATGGGGTGGGGCGGGAGGGGAGGGGGACTACCTGAGAAATCGTGTGACTTTTTCATGCAATATTAAGGGCTACTTTCATGCAAAAAAGATCATGTACAGACTATTTCCTTGAAATTTCATGCCACCAGATGTACTGAGTTTTCTCATGACATGATGCAAAGTCCGACTGGGTAACAACTCCGTTAGGTGTATGTATGTATGTAGGAATTTAATGACAAATGTATGTATGTGTGGTGATTTACTTTTAATAAATGTTCTTTATTATATATATTGGATGGAAGTACAAATGGAACAGGTGAATTGGATGGGCCAATGTACATAAATATTATGGATGTGAATATGTGTTGGTATTTGCATGCATATATTTGGATGAACTTACATTAAGTGGATGGCACAACATAAACTTCTAATTTTGGAGGAGGTTTGACTTGTTTTGTTACTTTATTTGGACACATGTTTGGAAACTGTGTGTATATGTGGCACAAAATTTAAAACTTAGCTGGGATTTTTGTAGAACAAAAATATCCACCGATGCGAACTGTGGCGAGCGGGTTTAATTTATCCGGCTCGAATGACCAATGTTTGTAGCAGGGCGGATTTTTCTTATTTGTGGTTGTTTCTCCGTTTTTGATGGTTCTAACAATGGTTTGAATTTGTGGTTTTTTCGTATATGTCTATTTCATGTGGGGTGGTTTCATGTACGTGTGTGTCTTTTCACTTTCTATTTTCAACTAATACAGCGAGCTTAATTCTAGCCTTTGCTTAGCTTATGCTAAAGTGTCAAAGCTCGGGTGGTGGATATGAGCCAGCCTACTTTGCGGCATAAACAAACAGCAACACGAACTAATCAAATGTGCCATTCTACAAATATTTCTATTTGAAACTCCTACTGGAGAAAACTCAGCAGAATAAAGCTCGAACATTGAGCTAAACTTAACAAAAAAAAAAAAAATTCAAAGAAAAAATTAGTTGCCACAACCGCAACCAGGTTGTGGACAGCGGGAAGGAAGATACGGTGACCAAGCCAGGCACCGGTTGCTAAACAGTGAAAGACTCCAAGAAGACGAAGAAAGAATGCCAAAAAGTAGCAAGGGTTAAACCCCTTTGCCAACGAAGGAAACCGTGCGGGGGGCATATAGGCCGCCCACTGCACCATCGAATGGACACATTAATGGTTTGTCTAAATAAATTAACCATACCAACAAACCATAACAACAAATGACCGACAGCGCTACAAAGAGCGCAAAATCAAAGAAAACGATATTATCAAAGCAGACCGACTGCGCAGCAAATTGTCACTGGTGTCTTCCATACCGTCACTCTCAACGGTTTCCACATTGACTACACCCTCACTGGTGTTCAATTTAACATCTCTTTCAACGGATAATGTTGAAAATCCAGTTTAATCTTCACTCACATCAAAATCGGTAGGTAGTTGTCCGTCCGGTAGTTTTCTTACATTGTCATGAGCATACTTATACGTTCACTTGTTAGTCAATGACAAAAAGTTCGAATATCCAGAAAATTGTCTGCGACTGTGTAGTGTCGTACAGACAAAGGTGTTAAGGGTGTAGTGTTGAGATGACAAATTGGCAGTAAAATGTAGCCCTTGCCGAGTCCAATGGGGTTATGTAATAGGGTGACTACGTGCCGTTACTAGGCTAGGGACCAACGAATATCGGATCTGCAACCTCTCCCGATTATTCTGCTGTGGGTGCGCGCTGAGCTGCTGGCTTGATCATTGGTCGAAATTAGACATAGATTCTTTAGCTTAGAATCCTCAGAGAGTAAGCCAATTCTGGCTGCGGCAACACCTTTCTGCGTTCGGCTCACGGAAATCCGTAGGCGGTGACTGCAAAGCGCAAGCCGCTGTTAATGGTAGGCCTCCAGTGTACTGTAGGGCCACAAAAGGGGTGTCAAGAAGAAGAAGAACGCACTCGCTTGCAGCGCAGCTTGGCCGGCGGCGACGTAGCCGTACCACTTGAAAGTTGGCTGCCACCAAATGGTGGTTTAATAATCTTAAGCGGCTCAGAAAAGTATGCAACGTTTTTTTAACTCTGTAATTTATTATCCGATATTTATGAAAATTTGTGAGATTGAACATATTGGCCCTATGCAATATACTGCAAAATCTGAGCTTGATAGCTTACAAATTTTAGCAGATATTGTGGCCAAAATTTGAAACAAACTTGATCTGCCTATAGACAACAAAGCTTACATCGGAAATTTGGTTTCTCTAGCTCTTCTAGTCTCTGAGATCTAGGTGTTCATACAGACGGACGGACGGACGGATAGACGGACATGGCTATATCGACTCGGCTGTTGATGCTGATCAAGAATATATATACTTTATGATATCGGAGATGCTTCCTTCTGCCTGTTACATATATTTGCGTGACTTTAGTATACCCTTTTTACTCTACGAGAAACCAATAAAATTGGTCACATACCTTTAACTCCGGAATTAGTCAAGCGATCAAGGAAATTTCTCTAGAATTAATCTTAGCACGCGTTGCAACAGCGTCGACCCGGG
>JAWNNM010002839.1:0-29044 GCA_035044965.1 Lordiphosa andalusiaca
ATTGCGATTGGATCCAAAACAATTGAAGAGCACGTCGAATTACTAAGTAGAGTGCTACGACGACTTGCAGAGTATCGACTTGAAATCAAGCTAAGCAAGTGCCATTTTTGTTTTGAAAGTATTGAATTTCTTGGATATACAGTCAGTGGCACAGGAATATGTCCAAATAATGAACACATTTCAACTATCAAGCATATGCCAGTACCAAAGAATCATATTGAAATGCAAAAGTGTTTGGGGCTTTTCTCTTACTTCAGACGTTTCATTCCGTCCTTTTCAAAAATTGTTAAGCCACTTCAAGAATTGACTAAATCAGATGCTAAATTCCATTTAAGTACTAGATGTGAGGAGATTTTTGAATACCTACGTCATAAATTAGTATCATCTCCAATATTGGCTCTATATAACCCGAACCGTTAGACAGAGCTGCACTGTGATGCGAGTGCAGATGGTTTTGGAGGAATTTTAATGCAAAAACAAGACGATCGAAAATTTCATCCGGTGTGTTATTTTTCTCAGTCAACAAGTGCAGCCGAGAAAAGATACCATAGTTTCGAATTAGAAACTTTGGCGATTATATATTCATTAAGGAAATTTAGGATCTATTTGGAAGGGATTCCGTTCAGAATTATTACTGATTGTAACTCGCTCACATTGACCTTAAACCGAAAAAGTGTAAACGCCAGAATAGCAAGGTGGGCCCTTGAACTTGAAAACTATAATTGTGCTATAGAACACCGCAGTGGGAAATATATGAAACACGTTGATGCACTAAGCAGATATCATTCAGGAATTCAGGATCTCCAATTTGATCCATTGTTATCAGTTCAAGATAATAAAGATAAAGATCAAGTAATAGCAATGATTGATACTGATGATGTCAACTTTGGACTGAAATAACTCAGAACAGAGACGAAGATATAGTCCAATTAAAAGATCAGTTGGAGAATGGATCACTCAAGCACTTTACTTCCCTTAAATGAAGAGATAGGGGCTTAAAAGTGGTATTAAGAAATCAATTTCATATTCCTCCCAAATCTTTAAACGCCCATAACTCCCTTAAATGAAGAGATAGGGGCTTAAAAGTGGTTTTAAGAAATCAAAATTTTCATATTCCTCCCAAATCTTTAAACGCCCATAACTCCCTTAAATGAAGAGATAGGGGCTTAAAAGTGGTTTTAAAAAATCAAAATTTTCATATTCCTCCCAAATCTTTAAACGCCCATAACTCCCTTAAATGAAGAGATAGGGGCTTAAAAGTGGTATTAAGAAATCAAAATTTTCATATTCCTCCCAAATCTTTAAACGCCCATAACTCCCTTAAATGAAGAGATAGGGGCTTAAAAGTGGTTTTAAGAAATCAAAATTTTCATATTCCTCCCAAATCTTTAAACGCCCATAACTCCCTTAAATGAAGAGATAGGGGCTTAAAAGTGGTTTTAAGAAATCAAAATTTTCATATTTCTCCCAAATCTTTAAACGCCCATAACTCCCTTAAATGAAAACTCCATAACTCCCTTAAAAGTTAATTTTTGCTTTAGATGACCAATAGATGGCGCCTCGAATTTCATAAAACTGTGCAGAATTGTACTGATGCAGATAATATTTATTGCTGGCAAGTTTAAAGATGCCAAACTATACAGTGTGTCCAGAAACCTTTCGTCAGGACTTTAATACAGGATAGCTGTTGTCAATAAAATTATTTTTTCGCCGGTTTCTGGACACCGCAAAAAAATGTGTCTCCCCAGAACAAGTTTTTCGAACCATCTTTCCTTCCTTTCTATTTGTCATCTGATTTTGACAAAACTTTGTCGAATTGTATAAAACTACGTAAAATAAATAAACAGGGAAACCACTCGAAAATAAGGACTGGTTCGGTTCAGTGGTTCATACAGTTTCTGAACCGCCGGTTCGGTTCATTACATTGTTTTTGGCGCTAGCTGAACCTCGGTTTCGGTTCGGTTCAGTGGTTCACAAAGGCACATTATGAAATATTATGATTGTTGTAGTAATGTGAATTGTCGAACACTTTTTAAATTTAATTCTTATAATCCATTTAAATATTTTTAAAATCCTTAGAAGAATGTCCAATGCTTATAATGTCGGATTTCCAGGAGTCGTCTATAAGTTCCTATATGAATACTCTCGAAAATTGAGAATGTCTGCTAGAAAAGAATACGTACTATGCATCGTAATTATTCTATTTATCATATCCCTTAAGCTTGGCTCAGAACTGAATCATAGCTGAATCAGCTCTGAAATGAAAGGGCTGGTCCTGAATTCATGACATCATTTTTATGAATTTTAGCCATGGATTTTACTCTGACATGTCCTACTACGTCATGACCTTAGTTGATTTTAGGCATGATTTCAGTCAGAGAACTGAACAAAACCGAACCGGTTTTATTTGTGGTTTGCGGTTCGGCTCAGCAATTTTGAAAGGAAGTCGGTTCGGTTTGCGGTTCGGTTCACCGGCTGGAATAAGCGGTTCGGTTCGGTTCAAAACCGGTTCGGTTTAGAACCGGTTTGCATCCCTGTAAATAAATGCTAAAATTGAAAACGTTACCATTGAAAACAAAACAAGTTTTCCCTACTAAAACCATTTTTAAAATCTTTCTTTTCTATGTCAGCTATGTCGATTGTTCTTATGACAGCTATACACCCAGAAAAAAGTAGAACGAATAACTTAAGAACAAACGCTCTTGAAAAAATATTTATTCGTTCTTAAATTTTAAAGAATTTCGCTCTTGAAGTCGAGCTAAATACGTTCTTAGCTTGGTGCTTTTAGGCGAGGGAAGTGAGGTATAGAAACTTAGAGAGGAGAGCAAGCACATTTGAGAGAATAACTTTGAGTCTGCTCTTACAGTTTTGTATTATATGGGAGAGGGGTGTGGGGAAGCTAACGAGCGGAGAGCGTGATAGATTTTTGCACTCATGCTGCTTTGTAATTCCCAACCTGTTATGGCATTGCTGGCATGGAGAGACCTCTGTTCGACTGATAGTTGACACAAAAGGACTGATGCTGCTATGAGGTGTGTATTCCTAAAGCCGGCTAAAAGTTGCAACATGGCTCAACAATAAGTTTTCCATGAAATAAATTTAAACAAAATGGAAAAATCTACTGATATTGAATTGTTGTATGGTTGGAATCTGTGAAGCTCTTGATTTAAGAGTAAACGATCTTCCTCTTGAATCGAATGAGCTCTTGATAATAGGAAGAACATGCTCGGTTTTTGACAATGCTGTTTGCCCATGATTCAAAATTGAGCAATCTTGAAAACGAGTATGTTTAGCACATGATCTAAGAACTCTTGTGCTTGATTTGAGAATGATTCGTACTTGGATCAAGTATTGAAGCTCCTGGATCAAGAAAACCGGGATCAAAAATTCATACTTGGATCAAGAATTTCGCTCTTGGATCGAGAATTTTCACTCTTATCGAACTATTGATCTCGAAAATTCTTGATCCAAGTATGAAATTCTCTTTTTTTTCTCTGAGTGTACGATATAGTCATCCGATCTGGCCGGTTTTGTCAAATGTACGTGTTTTAAGAAAGATATGTTTTTTTTTGACAAAGTACCTCCGAAACTTTTCAACTTCTTCGAATTCATTCCTTAACCTTTAGCTCCGTTGCTTTAACTTAGTACTTCGTTGTAATATCTTCGTTGTAATATAATTGTAATAGAGCTGGGTGCGTTAGATTTTGATATAAACGTTTTCATTTCGAACTAAAACTACTTGCCTTTGTATGTAAAGTTTCTCCAAAATGCTAGGCTACTAGACTTCAAAGCCAGAACTGAGATGATGATGTAGCTAAATTGTATCATTTAAAATATGAAATTTTCTGGGAGTATCGTTTTTTTTTTGAGATTGAACTACTAGCTACTTACATCAAATTATATCATAAATAATATCATCGAAAATATTAAATTTTCTGGGATCATCGTGTGGTGAGATTGAAATTGTACTCAATGATATGGACTGGAACAGACTAGCTACTTACATCAAAGAGACAGCCCTTTATAAAACCAGCTTAATGAGCGGACATTTTTAAATAGAAGGGTGCTGTCGGGTTTTTTTCTGGGCGAAAGATCTGCCATCTCACGATGAGCGAGGAAGCTGGGTGGAGTTTTCTAACAACAATTCGCAATAGCGTATCTTCACCTTATAAATTGTGATTGTGGATTTGATAGAAAAAATAACAAGAATTTAAAAAAATGTATAAAATCTTTGAGTTGAATGAACTATCTATCACCATTTAATGCTTATGGATTTAATGCACCTTTAATGGTTCATGCGCAAATGAAAATTTAATTGAAGTGGAATATGCCAATTAAATATTAATTGGCTGTGGAAAGTATCAATTGAAAATATAATGTATGGGAAATTTCTCAATTATAAATTTTAATTGAAAATTTAATTGAAGCGAAATATCCTAAGCTAGGTTTACAAGGAAGGTTAATAACTAAATAAATATCAGCTGACACTTGATTCGGTTCAAGTGCCATAAATAATTGACCTAAAGCTTTAATTTTCAGCATTTTATACATTTTTGAAAGAAAAAATTCAATTAAAAGTTGGGCGGGATGGGGCGTGGCCAAAATTGAAAATAAACTTGATCTGCCTGCAGACATAAGAAGAAGCATATGTTCCATACATGTCTTACCATCTCTGAGATCTGTACGTTCATACGTTCACACAGACAGACGGACATGACTCGGCTGTTGATGCTGATCAAGAATATATATACTTTATATAGGGTCAGAGATGCTTCCTTCTCGATGTTACATACTTTTGCACAAACTTATAATACTCCATGTACCTACGGTACAGAGTATAATAACTAATCAGCATTTCTAGAACTGTAGGTACTGAGGTGTTGTACTGAGGGAAAAGTTAATGGCATTTAATGGTCAAAATCATTTGGCTTTATTTCGCACTGCGACTCAAAAGACGCTATATAGCAAAAAATGGCTAAAAATAATTCAAAAATTTTCCAAAATTTTGGCAAAAATCATTTTCAACTTTTGAAAATTGCAAAATAGCTGATTTCGACTGTCATTGGAAAGCAATATCCGAAACAATTTGCCGAAACTAGCCGCCTAGGCAAACAGCTGGCACTTGGCTAGTTAATTATGATTAAAATTTCCCCCTTAATATTGTAATAATTTGTCACACTTGTACTTAAGCTCCCACTTAGGTCGCTCTAAAATAATTTAAAATTCACCTCAGCTCTGTTTGAATGTCAATATAAATTGTGGGCCATTGAAATGCCATCCTTGGGTATTAATCCAATTAGGCAGTCAACCATTGGGTTGTCGCCTGGTGTAATTATTAGCAAGTTTCCATCGAGTGTGTGTGTGTGTGTGTGTGTGTTGTGTTTAAAATGATTTCCTTTTACGTCAAATAGTCTAATCATCTTTTATGCTTCGTTGGGTTGGCCGCTCACCCACACACCGACACCCTTACCTATTGAAAGTCGACATTTCTAATGACAGCCACCCACCAAATACTCTTGACCCACCCAAAAAACACACAAATAAATGAGATGAAAAAAAAAAATGAAAATGAAAAAGAAGAAAACCTTACCCCCAAAACGGGGCGCAGCCGTTACATGTCTCATACATATACTATAAAACAGATAGATAGACAGAGATGAGGGAGGGCTCATTTAAATAAAAGAAAATATTTTGTCCTGCCTCGTGTCCTTTTGGCTTCGTCTTTTGAAGACGCTAGAATTTCGGAGGGACCTTTTGCGGCTACCGCCGTCTTTTATTTCGTTTTGTTTTTTAGTGGCGGATATTTGAATATAAATGGCGCATTTAGTTAGACTATATCAAGCACATTGCCATATATCTTTGGCAGCTTTGTCCTGCCGGGGTGCAGTTCCCTTTTTTTTTTCTTTTCTATTTTATTGATAGTTGTCGACTTTAAGGAAGAGGTCCACTTTTCTGGCTGGTTTTAAATATTCAGTTTTATGTTCTAGTTTTGTCACAATGAGCAATAATCATGAATTTTGCTTAGACCATAAACTGGAAAACCCACCCCATTGGCCAAGTAAGATGCCGCCGTCGTCCGAGCACCATTAAATAAATGTTTTTTTTGTTCTTTGTGTTGCCTTTTCTGCTGTTTTTTTGTTTTGTTTTTTATGTCATCGCTTTAAAGGACAAGTGGAGGTTTACCCCATTTTATTTAGTGACCTTCCTGGCAGTCGATCCTTTTGTTTGCTCCCTGCAGATTAGGAGGCATTTGCGGTCACATTATTGCCCACTGATTAGGACAGGCAGAACGCGAGTTAACTGCCTCACACGTAACCCTTTTTTCGAACCCAGCTTTTCACTTCATTTCTGGCCAGGGGCCACACCTGCCGGCCATGCAATTCAATTTTGATGTGGACTTATGCAACTCACTGTTATTGTTTTTACGGAATTCTCCTCAAGGCAACAAAGTCCATCAGAAAATTGCAAGAAATATGTGGGAAATAAATATGGAATTAGGAAAAATTGTTGTACAAATGAATGCAGGGCTGTTCTGGCAGGGGGGGTTGCGGAAAACACTTTGCGCCTCTTTCGGCTCAATGCACAACACTCACTAAAATTTAATAAATAAAAAATGGTATTTATATTGCTTTATGGCCTCTTTGTGTACGGCTGTGTCTCTTGTTGTACGTCCGTAAATGCGCTTTGTTGGTTTTGTTTCGGCCAACATTTTTGATGAAATGTTTTTGTGCACATTTATTTCATACACACACACACAATACAACCACACATACGAGTTTGTTTGTATATTTTGTGCGTTTTTATAAATGAGCAAGCAGCGCTCAGGTGCGACAGAGGATATGAGGATATGAAACCACAAGAGATGCTCTCGTGATAGGGGGGGAAAAGTACCTTGAGTAGCTGATTACAAAAGAGATTGAAATGAACATTCATTGAGTGTAATCAGTTCCGAAGGGGCGCTTTCATTGAAAAGTTGCACATATTTTTGCACAAGCTTACTCGGAATTTGATGTTCGTTTAAACAAAACAGAGACTGTGGTTTGTGGTCAAAACGGAAGCATAGCAATTCTTGTTTAATTAGTTCCCTATTCCAGTACATCCTTCTTCTAACTTACTGTGAACCTCTTTAGAAATAAAGAAACTGTTCCGAATCTTATATTACAGTTCGGTTCTACCAAATCTATACACATACAAAAATATGTTCTAATATGAGTCTTGCAATCGGCAGGAAAGTTCGATAAAATCTAGAAAAATTATTCAAAATTATTTATAAAATCTCCAACCAGTTTCAGTTGTTTAAGATCCTCAACTCCAAAACTTATTAACAAGTCGATTTCGACACAAAAACGATCCAATTCTCTTAACAATGCTGTTTTTTCATTATATGTAATTTGTATTGCGGAAATTAACTAAATTTATTGTTTGTGCTGAACCAATGCTCGAACCAAAACCTTCGCCCAACAAACTCAAACCAAAAACATTGATCAATTTTGCTTCTAAGCCTAGAAGGGGAGCTCCCAAAACTTTTATTTGGTTCGCAGTCCTGCTTTAAGCAACTTAAAGCGCAATCGTATACAGGGTATCAAACCAATAATCCAAATGAACTGGTTCGGTTCAGTTTCTAAGTCTTAATTTTCGCTGAAAATCCCTCAAAAAAGGAAAGGCGAAAGACCTCAATTTATGTACTTGGATGGGCAGAAATTCTGTGAAATTGCAACACTTAAAGTTCGTTCTTAAGTTTCACAGTGGCGCAGCCAGGGGGGGTTTTCGGGGGTTACAGAACATATAAGTATTTACATGCTAAGTACACTACCCCATAGAAAAAGTGTCTATAGAAAATGTTTCTACCATACCCCCTTTGTAAAAATCCTGGCTACGCCACTGAGTACTGAAGTCAGGGGGTATTGAAGTTAAGCCAAGCTTTTGAAAATGCCAAAAACTTATCCATCCAGTATCCATTTGAAATGGATATTTTTTACTCTACTGAGTATAAAAGGTTCGTGCCAAAGTATGTAACAAGCATCTCCGACCCCATAAAGTATATATATTCTTGATCAGCATCAAAAGCCGAGTCAATATAGTCAAGTCCGTCTGTCTGGACAGTCAGACAAACAGGCAGTCAACGCACAGATCTCAGAGATGGTATGATAGAAGTAGAGATAGGTAGATAAAGGTTTGACAAGTATGAATCAAAGACTTCTTATACTTTCAGGCAGATGCAAGTTTATTTTCAATTTTCGCCACGCCCCCACAATTTAAGAAAATCATTATATCTCTACCAGTTTTATAGATAGAGAGCTCGTACCTTCTGGAAATATTTAGTAGTCTGTATTATTTATCGCAGGCCGAAGGATTGGTGAAGATCGGATGAGCAATAGTCGAGTTATGGTTAAATCAAACATTTATGATTATGCTGGAACAGCGATGGGCAGCACTTCGCACACCTTAACACTCTGTATGGTACATGAAAACTTTGGAAGGTATAGAGTATGTTATGGTCGACCTTGACTGACTTTCTTAGTTGTTAAAGATGCATTTTTGTATGAAAAGTTGTTAAATGTTTAAGAACTAACACACGGCTTGTCATTAAGCCATAAAGCAACGTCAAGGACTATTCTTTTCCATTAAAGTCAATTTTTGCTATCGATTTTTAAAATATACACTTATATATTATACTATTACAGGTACTATTCAAGCTTTTAAAGTTTCTTCTTTTTCTATTAGAGGAAAAGTATCCGATCTTTATTAAATATCTCTACGTTATCGAATAAGTCAACTTTTTTGTTCGTTTCACAAGACGATTTCCAGTCAAACAGATACCATTTTATGCTTTAATTGTTCTACTGATTTCATAAAATCTTTTGCTCTCTTTTTCTTACAGTTGACATCCGGAAAAACTGATATATTGTATCAGCTCTAATATTTCAAGTAAGTTGTGTTAATATTCTGCATATTGCTTTTAATATTAAGCCAATCAATTGATTTACTATTAAGAGTTGGAGTCCCCACATAACTCTCTAAAATAATTGTTTGGAACCAACTCTACGTACGATCAGATTGATAGAGCGTATTGTACTGTATCAATCTCAATCTGCCTAAACTAAAATCAAGCCTGAAATGAGAATAAACCATTTTTGTATTCCACAAAATTCATGAACAAGCCTTTCGTTATTTTAACATTCTAAAGGCCGATTTCCAATCTACAACATAGAGCTATCTGTCATACAAATAACAGAGCAAAATCTTAGCTTATCTTACACATACCAACTATTAAGGAGATATGAAATCGGCCCTAAATGTTCTTAATTCTACCACGTTTTAAGCACATGTCTATAATCTATAAAAATGTCTGCAAACCAGCTCGGAGTTGAACTTTCTCATATTTACCCCAGCTCAAATGAATAGATTCAATTCTTCCCGCAAAAAAAAAATTGCTATTTTACTCGATCAATCTCTTATTTCGATCGCTTATTTACTGTTTTACTATATGTTCATTGACTCCTACCAATAATGTTTGAAATTTTTGAAATTGCCCCTATTTATTACAATTTTAAAGCAGCGGTGGGCAAGCAATTGTTTGTTTGGGAGCAGCCCAACAACAACAACACCAAACGAAAACAATGAAGAAAGTTGGCAAAGGCCGTCTATAACAAACTCTGTACCTTCCTAAGTTTCTATTTATTGCATACAGCATAAATATTTGTTTTTCCTATAGGTCGACTATAGCTTATCCGATCTTTACCATGACTTTGGCGGATTGATAAATAATACTGAGTTCTAATTATAGCCAGAAGGTACGAATCTTTTACCTATTAAATTGTGTGAGATATGAGATTTTTTCCAAAAATTTAAAACCAATTTGATCTACCTTAAAGTATTAGAAGTTTTAGTTCCATACACCTTAAATCTTTTTATCATACCATATCTGAGATCTTTTCGTTTATACTGACGGATAGGCAGACGGGCATGGCTATTTGGACCGTTCAGTTGATGCGCGGTCTAACATCATTCTACAACATTTAGTTGATTTTTTGTTTTATTGTTGATTGTATTTTTGTAAATTTTGTAAACTATAATTTATTTTACGAAGACTTTAGTCTAGCAATCGGGGCGGTATTATTTCACTCGTGAAATGATCTAATTTCATTTGGATATGGCGGCCTTTATTGTTGTTTTTTTTTTTCAGAATGAATTGAAGAATGAAATAAGACCGCGCGACCTCAGTTGCCGAAAAAGATTCCTCGCAGCAAAGGGTTCAAGAGTTTGCCCACCGCTGCTTTAGTCTTTTATTTTCTATTTGACCAAAGACAGTAGGAGCTTACATGTTATTGTTAGCGCTGGGGCCAAGAAACAGGGTATTTTGGTCTATTTTCGGCCTATTTTTGTTCTAAAGAAAGAAGTCCCTTTTACTTGAGCAACGAATCAATCGGTATTTCGCATACTGCCGAACGCTTAGGATTGCCTAAACTCTCTTACTCTTATTCTTACCATATCTACTCAGCTAAAGGTTCTGATACCAGTGCTTATGACATGCCTGCCTATCCTTAAGTGTCCTGTAAGAACTCCTACGAAAAGAGGGACATAACGCCTTGCCAATCCTGGGCTTTTGAGTTATTTTAAAGAGCACCAAGTCCTCCTAGAGTCTTCCCAGGGGTGTTTTCTATATGGATCTCCAGCGATTCGTGGACATTTACTATGTAGTTAGAGAATTCCACTTACAGTCTTCCCAGGGGTGTTACTATATAGATATCTAGCGATAGTTTCCCTTCTTTACAGTTTATATGTCTATATGTGTATCTATATCTATCTGGTAGAACATTTCTATACCCACATCTGGCATAAAAGGTTTCAACTTTTGAATGCGTTCGATTTCCGTATGTTTCATACTGTGTCAAGGTCCCGTGCCTAAATATATGCGCTGTGTTTTTTGTCACGCGCTCATCTCTAAATTAAAAAGGGTAACCCACACATTTGCACATATCACTCATACGCCCCGTTGATGCGAGGTCTGCTTTGTTGTGACGCCTGTCGGCCTTGCCTTTTCGTCGAGTGTTTTATACCTATCTATCTACTGCTCCTCCTGCACCTCCTGATACCCCTTTTAATAAACACTGACTGATCAAAAGAGAGAGAGAGATAGAGACACAGAGCCCAAGAGAGACTAGAAACAATTTTTGTGTTAGACATTAGAGAAGCGGCAGTAGTTTGTTTTTCTTTTTTTTTTTTGCTTAGCTTTTTTTCTGTACAGCATTTGTTGATCCATTAGAGCTGTTAATTTTGGGGCTCGATTACCCACTTCGGGTTATAGGTGGAAGGTGGGGTCTCGCGCCAAGCCCTGCTGCAACCAAGTACTTACCATTCTTAATGGAGGGCGCTTTCCTCAGGGTTTTGGTCTTGAACTCAGGCTTGGGTTCTTCTTTGGGTTCTTTGAGTATTTCATCAACTTTGGGTACCTTTTTCAACACGGGCCGTATCTTGGACAGATTGTCGGTGCTCTTGCTGGGCAACGGTTTCTCCTCGCGCTTCACATGCCTCAGTTTGGGCTTCTCCAGTTTGAAGCGTAAACGCTTTTCACGCTCCTCCTCCGTTTCACCCTCCTCGGCCTCGTCATCCTCCTCGGGGGCAATTTTTTTGGACGATTTATCGCGTTTGACCACAACACTGCGCAATTTGGGTTTTTCTAAAGTGAAACGTTGTGTCAACTCACTTTCCTGGGGTTCCGGTTTCTTATTGATCTGCGTGGGACGCAATTGGGCGGCCTTTTTCACATGCTCCGGCAGCTTGGGGTCCACAGTGGTGGTGGTGGTGGTGTCATCGTCTTCGTCCGAGTCGGTTTCCTCCTCCTCCTCAGTTTCCTCTTCGGTTTCCTCTTCAGTTTCCTCCTCAGTTTCTTCCTCCTCTTCTTCTTCCTCGCTTTCTTCTTCCTCGGAAGAGGATTCGGGTGGCGGAGTGGGCTCTTTCTTTTTCTTAATGGAGGAAGCAGGTAAAGGCTTTTTGATGGCCACCGCCGTGGCTGGAGCTTTCTTCGGTGTGGCTGTGGTGGTGGTGGCTTTCTTTACCGGCTCGGCCACAGCGGCAGGAGTTGTCTTCTTGATAGTAGAGTTGGCTGCAGCAGCTGGCTTGACTTTGGCAGCAGCTGTGCTGGCTGCGGTTGCCTTTTCACCATTTTCCTTGGTATTAGCTGCCGTTTTCTTGGCCCAGGCAGGTTTGCTAACTGCCGCACTGCTGGCAGCTGGCGCGGCAGCATCTTCTTTCACCCAGGGTGGACGAAATGTGGTGCGTCCAGTTGAATTGGCATTGCTAGCAGTAGTACCAGATCGGGGTGTCACAAATGGCATGGTTTTACTTGCTTTTCACTTCTTTAATTCGCTCGCTTTGCTTTTTATTTTTTGTATTATTATTATTAAATCTCCGGGGTGGTTCGTTCACTTGGCACACAATTTTTTGTTTAAATAATTCTCTAATGAAAACACAAAAACTTTGCACATTAGCACCAACAGAGCAGGAGACGTCTCTCCACTTTGGTCCAAAAAGTTCTTTCGAATTGTTGAAAATTTGTTTTGCCTCTGTTCTTGCTTGAAAATCTGATGCTGCTGCTGGCGACGACGATGAGCAACAGCTGTTTAAGAATATTTTCAATTCAATTCGTATATATTTGGGAATGTTTCATTTCAATGTTATTTATAAATGAATGCGCTCATTAGCTATGTGGCTGTTGTTGTTGTTGCTGCTGCTCTCAGAATGTAGGCCTTTGTGTCATAGTCAGGGACAGCAAATGCAGCAAATAACCGGGCATATTATACACGTTCTTTTTGTTGTTTTACATATTTAAATCCAGTTGACTGTCCCAATAAACAAAAAGCAAACAACAACAACAACAACAGCATCAACAATTTGCTCTGCCACTGCCTGCGATATGTGAAAAAGGCGAAAATATTTAATTTTAGGTTCTTTGTGAGAGCGAAAACCGTCAGAGAGTCAGCCGTCGTCTGCCGTCTAACAAAATGGAACACAAAATCGAACACAAAAAAAAAAAAAAAAATCTCTGCGCCTTTTCCACTGGCTCGTTTCACAAAGTATACAACGAAAATGTACACAAAAAAAAAAAGAAAAGAGATTTGAATTTGTTTCATTCCACTGCCATTTCCATGGCTGCCACTGCCTCCTCCTCCTCCACCATTCACCATTTCTGCCTTGCCATTTTTCGGCTAAAACGAAGATTCCTCATTTCGTATGGAGGCGTTAATTAAACATGACATGCAAATAAAAATTATACTTAAAAATATGCCATGGAAAAAAAGGCAGCCCGAAAGAGCTGTGCGCACACAAAAATGGAAAAAATTCGGAAAAATGAATTGTAATTAAGAATTTCTTTTAAGAAAGTTCCAATTACAAACGAAATTTGTTTTGCAATTTACCTAAGCAATTCACAGAATAAATAAGTGAGGGAGCTGTAGACGGGTAACCCGACTCGAGAATACACTTGTGCCCTCTTTAATTTTCTAGCTGAGTTAGTGAATTTTGAACCGTTTTTAGAATTTTAGGTATATTTTTGGAAACTTTTCTTCCTGATTTTCAATATTTTAGCTACTTCCTCTTAATTATAGAGCATTTTTTAGTAATATTTTGGAAATGACTTTTGTCCACTTTTCTTCCTGATTTTTAATTTGTACGAATCTTTAATCGATTGAAAAGTTTTCGTAAATATTTTTCAAAAATTAGGGAAATTTTTTTCATGTAGTAGAATTTATAGGAATTTTATGCCGATTTTGGAATTTTAGTAAATATTTTTGAATAATTTGTCCAACTTTTCTTACTGATTTTGAATTTGCGATTTAAAAGCTTTGGTAAATATTTTTTAATAATTTGGGAAATTTTTTTCATGTAGTAGAATTTATAGGAATTTTACGCCGATTTTGGAATTTTAGTAAATATTTTTGACCAACTTTTCTTCGTGATTTAGAATTTATGGCAACTTTGTCCGCAATTTAAGAGTATTCTAGAGATAATTTGGGCGACTATTCCTTCCCGATTTAGAATTTGTAGCAATTTTTGACCAATTCTAAAATTTTTGTTAATTTTTTTGAATAATTTTCCACTTTTTTCCCCCTTATTTAGAACTTTTAGAAATTTTTGAAGGATTAAAAATTTTAGAAAATATTTTCGAATAGTTTTGGCAACCTTTCTTAGTTATTTAAAATTTTAGCGATAATTTGGTATTATTTGGGCGACTATTCCTTCCTGATTTAGTATTTGTAGCAATTTTTGCCCAACTCTAGAATTTTTGTTAATATTTTTGAATAATTCTGTCCACTTTTTTCCCCCTTATTTAGAACTTTTACAAATTTTTAAACGATTAAAATTTTAGAAAATATTTTCGAATAGTTTTGGCAACCTTTCTTAGTTATTTAAAATTTTAGCGATAATTTGGTATTATTTGGGCGACTATTCCTTCCTGATTTAGAATTTGTAGCAATTTTTGCGCAATTCTAGAATTTTTGATAATATTTTTGAATAATTTTGTCCAGTTTTTTCCCCTTATTTAGAACTTTAAGAAATTTTTTAACGATTAAAAATTTTAGTAAATATTTTCGAATAGTTTTTTTGTGACCTTTCTTAGTTATTTAAAATTTTTAGGAATTTTTAATCGATTCTAAAATTTTAGTTAATATTTTGGAATTATTTTGGCAAGCTTTTTTCCTGATTTAGAATTTGTAGTAATATTTTCTTTCTTATTTAGAATTATGTAGGAAATTTTAACCGATTTCAGAATTTTATTAAATATTTTTGTTTAATTTTGGCAACTTTTCTTCCTGAGTCAGAATATATAGCATTTTTTAACCGATTTTACAAATTTAGAAAATGTTATTGAATAATTTTGTCATTTTTTTTTTCCTGATTTAGATTTTGTTGGAATTTTTTTTAACGATTTAAGATTTTGGTAAATATTTTTGAATAGTTTTGGCAACTTTAAAGAATGAAATAGAATTTGTAGGAAATGTAAACCGATTCCATAATTTTAGAAAATTAAAAAGTTGATAGTTAGCGACTTTTCTAATTTGTAGAATGTTGTGTTTAGCTGGCTCGAGGTCAAGAAAGAGAACACAAGTGTGTTTCGGTTCATCCAATATATTTCGGTTGCAAACTTCGGCAACCACCATCTGGGACAATAATTTTACACGTCTGTACCGTATGGCGTGGAGTTTTAGACTTAATTTTCTTCCTGATTGAGAATTTGTAGGAATTGTTTATAAATTTTAGTAAATATTTTTGAATAGTTTTGACAACCGTTCTTCCTAATTTAGAATCAATAACAATTTTTCCCCCAACTTAATACTCTATGTACCTACTGCACAGAGTATAAAAATGCAGATTGATGACAGCTATATTAAGAGATCCGAACCTGTTGTAAAATGTGTGTCAAGTCGTTCTCAAAAGTTATATCGATCCGGCATCGCTAATGATGTAAAAGGTTTGAACGAAATTACGAATAACGAGAGCGGAAGTTAAAGTCGGCCTTGCCCGACATCGATATACCAGTTGGTCAGGGGAATTAAAGTCTAAAAGCCTCTCCTTATGTTAATGAATAGAGCATTAACATTAGAGTGAAAATTTCAACATTATGTTAAAATACAGCTCAGAAAAGTATGACACGTTTTTATCACCTTTATAACGTGGCCATTTATTATTCGATCTATATGAAAATTTCTAAGATTGAAGATCGTTTACATGGTACTACGACTTAAATTCCCAATTTAATAAGTTTCATTAGCAAGAGTAAGTCAGTTCATGTAGTAAAACTCGTTAGAGAACTGAACCGAACCGAATCGTTTTTCTTTGTGGTTTTTGGTTCGTTTCAGCATGTTTGAAAGTAACCCGAATCGATTTGCAGTTTGATTCACCAGCTGGAATAAACGGTTCTGATCAGAACCGGTTTGCAACCCTGTTGTGCGAACCCAGTGTAAGGTTTACGGTCTGCGAACCGAACCGGTTCTTTAACTACTTTTGAGCCTAAAGTTTGGGCTTGAATCTTGCTGCATAGTTGCATAAGTTCTTGTCAGATGTGCAAGTAAAATTGAAACATATTTTTGTTGTTAAAAAGGAAGCGTCTCTAGAGGGTTGGCTCTCATTTATTAATGGCATAAATCTTTTTTAAGTGCCTGGTCTATAAAATGACAAGGCAGCAGCAGCCCCATTTTCTAAATACATATACTTGATTGATGTCATCTCTTATGAAAACCCGAAAAGACTCAGTTGAGTAGAGGTTCGATTCAGAAACGAGTTGTAGACTGGACTTAGACTTTTCCTACGGAATTGAAGTGATTCAACAAAGTGCTTTACGAGGGTTTAATTTCAATCAGCCGGTGCTTGAAATATCAACTGAGGTCAGTTTAGGACGTCTTTTATGGTAGTCAGGCGATGGATGTGTTTCCTTTAAACAAGGAAAAGCTATGTTTTTTTAACTATAACAAGAAGAAAACGAGGATTTTTTCAACTGCAACAACAAACGAATGACTATGTTTTCTGAAAATAAAAAGTGCTTAAAATATTCTCTAAATGTTATTTTAAGCATAACGCTATACATTTGCTTGTACATAAACACAATGTATATCTATGTATTCATTCATGACAAAGTTAATAGTAAATAAATTTGGGCAAAAAACACAGAAATTTCTGACGTTTTTTGGGATTTAATTTTTGATAAATGGTGGAGAGCAACTTTTATTTCATTTCATGTTTCTTGTTATCAAAGGCAGTGGGCCAACGTTTTGAGCAAGCGATTCATTTAGTTTTAATTTTTCATTTTTTTTTTCCAAAACTTTTGCGCAGTTTTATTTTGTGGTATTTTATTCATTTTATATGCTTTATGCAGTTCCGCCGTTTATAGACAATTTTGTTGGTGTCCCGCACACCCACATACAGTGAAAGCCACAACCGCACAAACACACACACACACACACACACACAGACACACGGGGGGAGAAATTTTCGTTTCAATTTTTTTGTGTTTTTGCTCGGCACGCTGCGCCTATGACGGCGTTTCAAAAACTAAATTCATATATTTTTAACGCCACGGCAAATGGTTGAAAAAAATTCAAAAATTTTTCGCCGCTTTTTTTTTGCTCTCTATCAACTCAACGCAAACACTCTACGCGCGCTCTCTTCTTGGCTCTGGCTCTCGGACAAAATTTGTCGAAATGAAATGAAAATTGTTGTATTTTGTTGACCGACAGAATATTTTTAGCATCTTTTCGGAACCGCGCACTCATAGAGCAGCCAATTGACCTTATGGCAGGTGCAGCATAGTTCAATGAAACTCTGGAATTATTAATATCTCGACTAATGGCCCCGCTTCAAGGATATGGATATGGATGGCAACCGCTGCTTGGGCTCTCTCGCCCAGCACTCACATTAAATAGGTCTCAATTACGCAAGTTTCTCGATGCGTGTGGGTGTGCAGCTAATTTTGTGTTTCAAGTAAATGGACATTTGGTAATTGGGAGAGGTGGGTGGGTGCACTGCATCTTACCCTGTGATAGAAACCACTCGTCTAGAAAATCCAAACCCATTTGTTGATGATGATGATTTTTAGCTTGATGTGGCTTGAAATATTTACATTTTCTATGTGCTCTAACTTGTTGCCTTCGATAGGTCGCTTACAATTTGGCATTTGCTGTAAACTGAACAGGCAACGGCATTGCTATCGATTTGGGTGCGTAATGATATTTATAGTCACATTGATTGCTTATCGATTGGATGCAGTTGTTAGTCAGCGAACTAGATCCAATTATGTGAAAAATCAGCAAATCACCAATCGAAAATAAGGCTAAGAATAGGAATTTACTAAACAAGTTCTTAAAGAGATTTAAGTTCGGGTTCCTCATTTCATTTCATTCTTTCATTTTTTTTTTTAGAATTTATTGATCGATAATTTAAGATAGAAACATCTGGTGCAAGGACTAAAACCGAAACGATTAGGGATGCGTTTAGATACCCAGGCGGGTTGCCATATTTTTAGATGCCAATTGAACCCCATCTTCAAGTATCGATTCGATACGGATTTATCTCTTCCTCAAAGCAAACTTTTATAACCTGATCTCAAATCGACGTCCTCTGTTCCAAACAAGCAAGAAGACTGTCAAGTCTAACCATAACATACTCCGTACCCCACATAATACCAATTCAAGAATATACCTAAAATTCTTAATTCAAGAAAAAAGAATAGAAGAAAGTTAAATTCGGCTCGGCCTAAGTTTGTATACCCCTTCTAACTAATTTGAAGGACATTTCCACCGAAAACAAACACACAAACTTTACTTTTGTATGACAGCTATACCATATAGATGTGCGACTTCGACCAAACTTAGTGGAATCATCGGAAAGCATAGCATATGACCTATATTGATCTGATTTTGATAAAACTTTAAAGAATTGTATAAAAGCTTTTAAAATAAGTATATGCCAATTTTGAAGAGGTTTAAATTGAAAACAAAAAAGTTTTTCCTAAGGTGACTATTTTTTTAACCTTACTTTTCAATGACAGCTATGCTATATAGATGTCCGATTTCAACCAAACTTGGCAGAATCGTGGAGAAGCATAGAAAGCTAGTAAATACTAAGCTTGGAGACCTTTGCATTGAAAACAAAAAAGTTTTCCTCACTAACAAACATTTCTCACAGAGCACGTATTTTGAAATTGAATTTGAATGATTTGCATTCGCTGTTCGTTTGTTAGTCTATGCAAGGTGAAATGGCAAACCTTACTGAGCATTTTTGGCTTGCCACATGAATAATTTGCAACCTCTGTTTATTTGTTAGTCTATTCAAGGTGAAACGGCAAGCCTTACAGAGCGTTTTTGGTCTTGCCGCTGCTCATTTGTTAGTCTCTTCATGGTCCAATGGTAAACCTTACTGAGCATTTTTTGCATTTTGGCAAGATTTGCTTACCCTGTTCATATGTTAGTCTGTTCATGGTGAAATGGAGTATTTTTAGAGTGCCAGATCAATGATTTGCAAGCGCTGTTCAATTGTTAGACCATTCATGGTGAAATGGCAATCCTTACTGAGCATTATAATACAAATCATGCAAGTGGTGTCAACAAAAATATACACTGAAAAACCAAATGGCATAAAATTTACCTTTTATAACCCAAAAAAGTTTTCGGGTCTCCGGCTTGCTGGTTCGAACAATAATTTATCAAAGGTTAAGGTTTGAAATTTTAAGGTACTGGTTCGAACCTTGGTTCAGCCCATGCTGGATACAATATAAACTTAAGAAAAAGCAATACATTTATTTAGTTAGTATTTGAGTAGTTAATTTAACCTTAAAATGGCTTTTGTCCCAAGAACTACTCAAATCGTATGGGAATCGGCTCGATTTTGTGTCAAAAACGGTTTGTGGAACACAAAGGAACATTGCAAATATAATGTACTAAGGTATAACTCTTGCTTTTGACAATCCTTGAAAAAGCTTTGGAGTGGAGGATCTTAAATGACCGAAGCTATTATGGGTGAGGATTTTATTAGTACTTAATTTTATTCTAGGGTTTTATTATTCCTTCCTGCCCATTTTTGGTGGACCGAATTAAAGTACATATTTGATTTCGCAAAAGGTTTGAGCTCAGCTTTTATTTCTAAAGAGGTTTTTTCAAGGCCCGGTTCACCGTAAAATAAAAGTTGTAATTCCGGGTTCGAGCATGGTAAACCCAAAGAAACTTGGATTAGAGAAAATCATCATGAAAAGTTAGGAAGAACTAATAGCAACGGCTAACAACAGAGTTCGCTGGAGAGCAGTAGTTCTAGGCATTTCCTTTTTTATACCCTTGCAGAGGGTATATTGATGTTTGTAACGTATAGAAGGAAGCATTTCCGAACACATAAAGTATATATATTCTTGATCAGCATGAGTCGATATAGCCATGTCCGTCTGTTTCTATGCTATCCCTCCTCTTTAAAGCTATCGCGACCAAACTTTGCACGAAGTCTTCTGATACAAATACGCTGCACATTTGTCGGAACCGGCCGGATCGGAAGACTATAACATATAGCTGCCATAGGAACGATCGGTCGAAAAACTAGTTCTGGTGAGAAAAACTTTTTTGTTTTTAATGCAAACGTCTTCAAACTCCGTATTTACTAGTTTTCAATGCTTCTTTATAATTTTCTCCAAATTTGGTCGAAATCGGACATCTATATAGTATAGCTGCCAAAGAAAAGTAAGGTTAGAAAAATAGTCTTAGTAAGAAAAACTTTTTTGTTTTCAATGTAAACCTCTTTAAAATTGGCATATATTTGTTTTATAAGCTTTTACACACTGCTTCAAAGTTTTATCCAAATTGGATGATCATAGTTTATAGCTGCCATATGAATGGTAGGTCGAAAAACTAGTTTTAGTAAGAAAAACTATTTTGTTTTCAAAGAAAACGACTCCAAACTTTTTAGTTCTTAGTTTGCTATGCTTTCCGATGATTCCACTAAGTTTGGTCGAAATCGGACATCTGTATAGTATAGCTGTCATACAAAAGTAAAGTCAGAAAAGTAGTCTGATTTTTTTTCAGTGGATTTGTTACTTAAATTAGTTTAAAAAACGTGTATACAAACTTCGGAGGAGCCAAAGTTAACTTTCCTCTATTTTTGGATTCTAAAAATTGTTTGTGCCCACCGCTGGTATAAGCAATGTTGTGTTGTAGCTGTGAAAAGCTTCTCAAACTTTGTCGTTTTGAAATGTAGGTTGTTTTGGCCTCCAAGAGAATAAGAATCACTTCCGACAGGATTTAACCAAATTACACAAAATTACAAAACTTAAAAATCGATTTAAATTAAACAGCAACAATTCTATTCTAAACAAATAAACTTTAAATAATTCACAAAAATGCTGCCCTGTGACAAGTGAGGCATTAAATTTAGCAATTTGTGCTGCTTTCAAAGCGATAAAAAACAATCTATTCAATAATTGAAACACTGCACAACGTTCGCTTGGCATTTCGTGAATTAACATTTCAATAACTTTGTCAAAAAAAAAAGAGAAGCCAGCCAGCAAAAATAAATTTTGCGTTCAAAGAACTAAAACCATTTTCAACATTTATTTGTTGCATACATTTGGGCGGCCAACACAATTTTCAGTCGCACGCTCGACCCGGTGCACACTTTTCGGCTGAAACTGCACGAAAATCGAAATGAACTTTTCACCGAGTTTGTCTTTAAAATAAAAACGTGCCGCTAATTGCACAAATTAAATGCAATTGTAAATATTCGGTTAGTTGTTGACAAAAGTCAATTATTTCTTCTTTGTTTGTTTTTGTTGTTTTTATTCTTAATTATTTGCTAGAAATTGTTTTTGTTTATTTTTTTTTCTTTTTTTTTTGGGGGGTAAATAAAAAAACTAATAAATACTGCTTTAAGCTCCTCCCTTGTTTGTAGCTTCTGTTGAGTGGACTTTGTGGGTGTTTATAAACTAAAAGTTGGGCACTTCACTTGTAAAATGCGGCCACGTGGATATCTCCTGGAACAGACGTCCGCCCGGACATTCCGTTTCGCGTACTTGCTTATGCCCCAGCAACTTGTAGTTTGGATCAATGTAGCCCTTGTCCACACCAAAAGCAATCAAATCTTGGGCCGCTTGCAGCATATTTTTGGGTGGCAATTCAGCTGCAAAATGAAAGCAAAAAATTAGTTTTAACTTCATGAATTTCTCGATTTAAGAGTACTCACTTCTCCAATCGCCTATTAAAACAATGCCCACACTCTTGTCATTGAATTTGGGGGCATGTGCACCAATCACATTGAAACCACGTCCCGTATAGATCATGCCATCGCCGCCAATGCCAAAGCTATAGCCAATATCATTCCAACCTCGATTGAGTTGATGGAAATCTTGCATGTCTCGCATGCTCTTCATGCAATCCGGTGTACTGAAACAGGCGGCTGGTATATACGAATGATGTATAATCACAAACGGAGCCGGTCCTGTGAAATGTTCCACCGACTTGGCCTGACGGGCACGCCAATCTTCGCGAGAGTATAGACGTGTGGCGCTGCCACCGTCTGGTCCACTTAACTGCTGCATATGCTGGCTGTAGCCTGTAAAGGGAGAGAAAGAGTGGCCTTCTGTTAGTTCAATGTCTTTGCGTTGAGTTTGTTAGCATTAATTGCATCAGTTGTTTAACTTTAAGTTTATCAGAGACGGGAATGTGTGGTGGCGCGTGTATGTGCGCACATTCCATTGATAAATGATTGGCGGAATCCCCCACGTGGCGGTTGTGGTCGTTGCGGTTCCAGCGCGTTGAGAACTCGCAATGAATGAGACACCCAACTCAACTAGACACCCAAATTCCATTTAACCTTTTGCAGAAAATTCCCCCTTGGAAACACACGCAGGGCGAGAGAGACAGAGTAAAGAGAGAGCAGCTTAGTTAATTGCAAAACAAGTCTCTCTCACTCTGATCAACTCAATCCAATCGAAGTCTTTCGTTACGTTTGCAGCGACACAGTCATCGTCGTTTGTGTCAATGAATATACCGGCTTTAAAACATATTAAATATGCACAAAAAGTTTGTTAGATGATTTGTTTAGATTTAATGACGATTCGGTTTTTCTATACACTACTTTGGGGAGGCCATATGAGCTAAGCAAATAGCAAAGGCTGAGGATGGAATTATACAGTAAATGTTCTTAGATATCGATTTTTTCAGACACCCAAAAGTTACTGATTGTTAAATCAGTGATGATTTGGCTTCAACTCTTCTTTATATGGCAGATCTTCTCAATAATCATCATCAAATATTTCCACTTAGCACTGCACACTTCAAAGACTGAAAAAATGAAGCAAAACTAAACTCGATATCTGTACTTCGGCCTACCGAATATTTCAAAAATATATATATCGATATTTTTGACGATATTGAAAAAGTATCATTTCGATATAAATATTTAAGGGTGAAAAATATCGATGGTAGCGATATTTGCAATAATCGTTAGGCGTTGAGCTTTAAAACTTTTTAGTTTTTAAAGCTATAATTTTCAAACTAGATTTTTATTTATTTTGTATACTTCCACAAAGTTCTGTTAAGTTTGATTTGAATCGGTAGGCTATAGCATATAGTTCTCATCCGAAAGATCGAACAGAAACTAGTTTTAGTGTGAAAAACTTTATTGTTGTTTCAACTATTTACTCAAAATATGATTATAATACATTTTATTTGATTTTACTGAGCTTTACAATGATTTATTAAAGTTGAAAGACTATAGCATTTAGTTTCCATAGAATCAGTTGACTATAGCATATAGTTTTTAAACGAAAGATCGGTTTAAAAACTAGTTTTAGTGAGAAAAACTTTATTCTTGTTTCAATTATTTACTCAAATCTTGATTATAATACATTTTATTAAAATCGAAAGACTAGAGCATTTAGTTTCCATAGAATCCGTTGACCATACCATATAGTTTTCATACGAAAGATCAGTTGATAAGCTAGTTCTAGTGAGAAAAACTTATATGATTGAATTGATTTTGAATTAGTTTGTATGGATCTCACATAATAATGTTAAATTTGAGCAGAATCATAAGTATATACACTCAGAGAAAAAAGAGAAAATTTCATACTTGAATCAAGAATTTTCGAGATCAATAGTTCGTTAAAAGTGAAAATTCTAGATCCAAGAGCAAAGTTCTTGATGAATTTTTGATCCCGGCTTTTCTTGATCCAAGAGCCTTAATACTTGATCCAAGTACGAATCATTCTCAAAACAAGCAGAATAGTTCTTAGATCAAGTGATAAACATACTCAAGTTCAACATTGCTCATTCTTGAATCAAGGGCATACAGCATTGTCAAAAACGGAGAATGTTTTTCCTATTATCAAGAGCTCCTCAGATTCAAGAGTAAGATCGTTCACTCTTAAATCAAGAGCTTTACAGTTTACAACCACACAACGATTCAAAATCAGTTGATTTTTTCTATTTTGTTTAAATTTATTTCATCGAAAATTAAATGTTAAGCCATGTTGCAAGCTTTAGCCGGTTTGAGGAATACACACCTCAAAGCAGCATCAGTACTTGTCTGTCAACTATCAGTAGAACAGAGGTCTCTTCATGCCAGCAATGCCATTACTGGTTGGGAATTCCAAAGCAACATAAGTGCAAAAATCCATTACGCTCTCCGCTAGATAGCTGCCCCACACCCCTCTCCCATCAAATACACAAAACTGTAAGAGCAGCTTCAACGCTGTTCACTCAAATGTGCTTGCACTCGTCTCTCAGTTTCTGTACCTCACTCCTCGCGCCTAAAAGCACCAAGCTGAGAATGAATTTAGCTCGATTTCAACAGCGAAATTCTTGAAAATTCAAGAACGAATAACTTTTTTTCCAGAGCGTTTGATCTTAAGTTATTCGTTATCGAAAAATTTCAAACTAAAATTGTCAACACTTGGCTTGACCCATATATGATATCTATAAATACAAATAAAATCTGGCTTGAGTCGCCACGAGATTCTCTTAATCTTTTAACTTGTGTGCTTTTAAATTTAGCACAAGCAAAAGTAGAGATTGAGTTGTTTTTCAACTCCACTCCCAATCCCAATGTGTTTTGTTAGAGCATATAAATTTCGTCTGTCGAAAAAAAAACCATGTTTACGCTTCCTACATTTGTTTGCTCATTTAGTTGATGACTAAGCATTAAAGTTTTAAACGCACTAAATTATTTATTTAAATAACTAGCCACAAAAAAAAAAAAAAAAACAAAAAAAATAGAAGCAGCAACAGGTGCTATCGGCTTGCCATGAGCATCATCATCATTTCGCAGTGTTGGCCATTGACACTTCCTTCCAGCTGGGGGGAGGGGCAAAAAAAAAAAATCACCAGAAATAATGCCGCATTGCTCCACCCCACCATCCCCAAGGGAAACAACTGAAAAACTGCCCAGTCATAAATGCAAATTCTATTCGAAAAACTATTTCACTTGAAATTTGTTTTATGTGCTTTACGGGAAATGAAAGTGAGCAATGGGTTGGGGGGTTGAGCCAGAGCCTGCATCCATTTTGGCATGTTTGCCAAGGCGTCGACAGCGTCTACCAACTTCACACCAATGCCACCACATCCTCCACATCCTCCACTTCCCCCACAGCCCAGCCCATCCCAGCCTGCCTGCCTGCACACAGCCAACGCCATTTATATATGCATGGGGGAAACTTAAACGGGGGAAATGGTAGGAAAATGGGAGTCAGAGCACTTGACTAAGTTAATAGCAGCAGTTTCTAATTAAAATTTTGTGAGAGCAGAACATTTTTGTGTTTGCACCTATCCCAGTCAGTTGGCCCGCTGAGGGCAGGGCAGTATGTGGTAGTTGCTCTATTGGAGGCGCGTGCTTGAATAATAAACAGAGCAGGAACTGAAGCAGGAACTAAAGCAGGAACTGTAGCGCAGGAGCAACACTGCCGAATCATTTGGATTTTAATTTATGCTGCTTGCTTTTTACTGTTACATGTTAATTACAGTTATATTTGCAGTAAAGCCAGCTTACCTGGCTGCGCGCCCCTAATTAGGCGGCCTAATAAAGTAAACATTAAACTCGTTGGGCTAATCAATGTGGCAAACTTTGCACACACACACACACACACACAGGAACGCAAACTAATTTTCTGAAAAATAATTTACTATCGCATACTTGATGAGAGGGCGTGAATATGTGTGAGTGTGGGCGTGTGGGCGTGTGGGCATGCCCTAAGCCCTCAAAATTGCACGAAATTGTAATTTGATATCCAAGTGCGCTTCAGGGAAAGAAGCGGGGCCTAAAGTTCTTTGATAATTTGCCATTAATCCCTTGGCATGTTATCGAGGCGGTTGAGATTGTCGCATAATTGAAGTATTTAATTTGCCAGCAAATAATTAGAGGGAAAAAAAAACACCACCCCCCGCTGCGGCAAAGTTCCCCGCGGGGTAATTGTTTGTTTTTAATCAGGCAGAGCTCGCATACATGTTATATAGACATTACACAGTTTTGCTATGTGAGCTGAAGAGTTCATCCACAAATTAAACAAATATGCATTGTATACGCATGAATCGGATGAAATTAAGTCACACTTGGGTAAAAAGTACCCCAGTGCCGACAATAAACAACAAACATAAAAAAAAAACAACAATGGAAAAAATTATATTCGATTTATATATATAAAAACAAGAAACGAAAGAGCGCTATATTTGTCTTAACAAAAGCTGAATGCTCTTTAGAAATTGTGGTAGCATTAAAGGCATGATAAAATGAGAGTCCATACATAGTTTTCTCACCAAAATGACAGGTACAAACTAAAAATTTGATTTCTGCGATTTCTGTTGTTCGTCTTTAGAGAAACACTCACAGTTGTCCTACAATACTAGATTGAGGGGAATTATAACGTCTGACTCTTAGCACCCAAGCAAATCGAGCCAAATATCAGCTTTTGTTTTACATATTCCGGACTGGGAGTATTCAGAAACCCTTCTTAAATATGCGTTCACTTTGTTCAAATAATTTAAGTGATAGTGCTTTAAGAATACATTTAGATAAAGCTACTCGAATCGAGCTTAATTCCAGATCTTCTTTTTAGTAAGAAAGAGATAATCTTATACCATTTCTACTAAACAAACCGGCTCACATCGCTAATTTTCACATTTTCTTCACAACAAAAAACAGATAATCTTATATAAGTTCCTTTCCCAAATTTTTGGTTCAACAAAGATTCGAAATATGCCTCAGAGCCTCAAATTCAACTGCAAAGTAACGTCCTTGTAGTTCTCCTATTGCCAAGACTCTACCAGGCCTAACGACCGGATGCATCACTGAACGCTAATCGGTCGTTAATCACTGGTAATGCATCACAGCGCTAGATTTACACATGAACTATAGTGTGCACACGTCACCACACTAACGACTGGTAATGTAAGGTCATACCAATCGGTACACAGAAATCAATCCGAAACGGGATTGAAAACAGGGTAAAACCGGAGCAGGCTTCGAGTGATTCTGTTTTTGGGATTAAAAAAAAAGTGGGAGTCAAATTAATCATTTCCAGTGTCAGCTTAAGAATATCCGGGATAACCCTCTTTTCAATTCGGTTTCGGATTGATTTCAATTCGGTTTCGGATTGATTTCTTTTTTCAGTGTACTTTAATGAACATTCTCATTCAAAATTCGTTAGGCAAATACGTGGCTGTTGGTTAGTCTGCGAAGAGTTAGGGGATTCGTTAATGCCGCTTAGGTACAGCCGAACTACAGGGGTGAATCTGTGATACGTGCGTGTTTCTTGAAGCAAAGAAAACGAAATAGAAAGAAACACTTTGAAAGGAAATGAAAGTAATACACGGACGAATCTACAAAACATTCTCACTTTTTGGTATATTTATGGAAAGTCCCTGAATAATGCATATTACCCTTAATGCAAAGAAGTGCTGATGTGTTCCTTTCAGCGTGGCATAGGTGAGCTGTTGCGACACCGGTGCATTGATGGAGATGCACTGTTCGGTCGTGATCATTCGAGCATGCAAATTTTGGATTGATTCAAGGCTGTTTCGATTTATTCAAGCTTTAACTGAAGCCAAATTTCGAGATCATCTTCTATCATCTCGGCATTATTGACTTTGCGTGATAGAAAATGGGCATATGAGTATATATTTTTCTCTTTCGGAGTTCAGACTCGCGTTAAGAGATAAAAATCCTATATGAATATTCTTGTCTGATCTTTGAGTCATTTTTCTTGTCGACCCTTGTTATTAAAACTTTAATTCGGTGCAAGACCGGTTCCATATCCTGAGTGAACTGCTTCAAAAGTCGTTCAGAAACCTATCTCACTATTTATTTAATGCTGGAAATAACTCCTATACATGCAATTATTGATAGTTTTGTTAAAAAAGACGATGTATCAATAAGAAATATTTGTCCAAAGCGATATATCGAAAAACCAAAACCTTTTGTTAATATTTTTCGTTGATATTGTCAGCTTTATTGAAAGATACTAAATTGGAAGAGTAATCACATGCTTGTTAAAACCAAAATGAGTGAGTAGCGCTTTATAAATTTACTACAATTCATCAACATTTTTCTCAAAATATTAAAACAACATTCAAAATTTGAACTAAACTTAACTGATAAATAGTTTTCAGATATTGCATTCTACTTTCGAAACACGACCTGATCCTTATTAATCGGGATAATATATCGATCGAACTGGTAAATAATCGGATGAACGATGGTCAAGTTATGAGCATAAGAATGTTCGCTGCTTCAAAATTCATACTGAGCATACACTTGGCTTGATTGACTTTCTAAGTAATTCCGAAAAAATTACTTCTTTTCAGCAAATGATGCGGAATTACTTTTAAAAAGTAAGGGGAATTGACAACAACGTAGAGTTACACCTATATGTATATAATTCAAGGATTAAAAACCCAATATCGAAACAAAGTAAAACTGTTTAAAAGAGATTCGGAGTGATATTTTATAAATTATTTAGGCAATAAACTGAAGATGTTGTGATTATGTTGAAAATAAGCAGCTTGATTATTAAATCTTTCAAATGAAACGTATTCACATCAATCCAATTACCCCTGCGATACCGGGTATATAGATAGTTAGTGATCAAGTTAAAACGAATTTGGTGCAAAAGGTCGTGGGTTTGATGCCGCTTTCGAAAATCGAATCAAAAAGAAACGGTCACCTTTACCAGCTATTGGTGAAAAAACTAGTCTTAAATTTAAACGTTTGGCTCATTTCTTTTGCTCTTTCTTTTTGTGAATCAAAACACCTGCCATAAAAGGCTTTGTTTTTGTTTTTAAAATGCTCGCATGATTCATAACTTCAAAATGCTAAGCAGCACGTTGTTTTGTCAAAACGCATTACACAACGCCCACACCCTTTTGCAGTTAGAGTATGCAAATAATTATGCATATTATAATACAACAAAAATTAACTCTGCTGCCGCTGATTGTGTGCTCTCACATTAATGACAATTTTGTTAAATGTCAGTAATTAATTTTACGCAAATTCGGAAAGTACCTCCATATACATATATAAACAT